>VZTM01002206.1:0-18717 GCA_013400555.1 Jacana jacana
TAGAATATGATCAGTAACTGTTAAAAACTTTGTGGATTTCTTGACTTTCTTGACTTTGACTGTATAAACTTGATGTTCTATATTAAAATTCATTTTGGTTTTGAAGATTTTGGGAGTATAACCTGTTCCCAGTGTTTGCTTTATTGTTTTTTCTTCTAAAATATAATTTTCAGCTTCCTACGCTAAAAAAGCCATGGGAAAGAGGGAGAGAAAGCTTTGTGTTCGTCTGCTCTTTAGGTCCTACTACAACAGCTTATGTGGGGTAGTAAAGCAAGTGGCAAGACTGTATTTGTATCTTGTCCACAGTGACTATAGGTCTGCTTTGGAAAAGGAATTTTAAACTATAATTTAGAATTTTCACTGTCACAGAAGCCAGATGAAACTCTGGACAGTCTCTGCAAAATAGCCATACACCAGAACTCATAGAATGTAGAATATTTTCCAATAAAACTCACAGTTTTGACAAAGAGCAAATTTTCCCTAGGGATAATTTATTTTTTTCTTAAGTTTTCCTCATTAATTTAAGTTTTAAATTTCTTCATAACAGTAGTTTCATACAGCAATTTCAAATTTCACTCATCTTTACACTCAACATGTGAGATATTACCAATCCTCATCATTTGGGCATCCCGGTATTGAAGAAGAAATAATAACTAATTCCCTTACCAAATTTCTTAGGGCCATACTCAAATGCTATTATGGCACCCAAGCGGAATCTAGTCATGCACAATCAAGGTGATACATAATTTGGGCCAATAAATATCTTAGGCTCCTCACTGCCTTCTGGGAAATAATGAGGAATGCTGGACAGGCTGCACAGGGTTGTATGAATAACTCTGAACACGAAGCTTAAAAGGCTGCTTTTATGAAATCTTGGCTATTTGATTTTGTGAGATTCACTGTGATTAAAAGAATAAATTAACTTTGAAAATAAAGTATCCTTTTTGAAGGTAATTGTGAATTTATTTCATGGTATTACCTGTACTTTCTCTCTGTCAACTCCCACCCTTTAAATTTATTGAATTTATTGGGTTATGTTGGCAGGATTGTCAACATAAGGGTATGGCTGCCACTACTGCAAAGGTATGATATGAGTATGGTAATTGCTAGTTATTGTACCAGGCAATACTGGGATACATCAGAGAACTCTTAGTTGGAGAATCCCCACCAGCATTTAAATATGAAATGTCCCTAACAGTTCTTGCTGTTACAGCTCAGGAGGTCTTGCTCTGTCTCCATCCACACTTTGCTATTACACTTTTTTCCATGCTCTTTGGCAATAAATGAGATGTTTCTGCAAAAAGTCTTGGTGCTTCCCAGGAAAGATGAGGTTTGGCGATCTGTTTTATTTCTCACCTAAAATAGCACTAAGATGATAAAAAAAAACACAAAAAAAAAAACCAAAAAAAAAAAAACCCACACCAAACCAAAAAACAAATGAACCCTTTTCTGTGTTTAAAACAATATAATCTTTGCATAAGTGATAGTAACAAACTATTCCAAATCTAATGAACTCAATCCATCTTGTATAGTTCTCCATGTTTGATATTCATTTTAGATTCCCTAACTGAATTCTCACCATATCCTAGTATGTTCTCTTTCCCTTTTTCTCATTCAGTATTTTTAAAAGGTATCTTTTCTCTACCGCTCCATGAGGTGATGGCTGTTACAACATTTTTTTCAATGGACTAGCAAGGCTCACAACAATGACTAAAAAGATCTCTCACTGGATCCTGTGAGACATGTTATAAGCAAGCTAAAAAACCATTGAAGTCCAAAAGTAAACATGAATCCATCTCAGTGTTACACTTAAACTAAAATTAACTTACTGATCAATATCTTCTTCTCAACAGTTCTCTGGGATGGAAATATATCCAGGTGTGGAAATGGAAATGAGGATGATAACGTCTCTATTCCTACCATGTCAATTCCATTCCATAAATCTTGCTTTGGGAAATGTTATATGACATAGGTTACATCATTCTAGGGGAAGAATGTATCCACGGAAATTTCACCAAGAAATATCTCCCAGGACTCTGGCTTTGGTGATTTCTATCCTATTTATATGGCTATTCAGGCACAAATCTGTTGCTCCCAACAAATCTTCCCAGTGCAGTCTTTCAAGTGGTTTCCCAGACTTGGATTCGCAGGATGGATACACATGTGCTTGTGTGCTCAAAACACAGACTTTTTTGTCTCAGGAGGCAGGCACCAGGAGAACCCCATTTACTTGTCTCTCCCATCTTTTAATCCTACTACCTCAATATTTGTCTTCCATTTAAGCTTTGCTACTACTTTATGTGAAATGGTGTGCCTTCAAATTAATTTCTCCTCAGCTCTAGCTTGACTTTCTTTTATATTTTTTAATTCCTTGGTTCTTTTTTACAACCCTGTCTTTTTTTTAAAAAAAAGTTTCAATTGAAAATATTTCTGTGAGTTTCAAATTTTCCTTTTTAATTTTCCAAATTTTAGAAATTTTTCTTTTTTTTTTCACTGTTCCTTTAATTAGCAGCTTTTTCTGTTAAGCTTCTGTCTTCAAGCTGTATGCAGTCTGTGAGGGAATTATTATTTATTCTCAAGGTCTTAGCTATTTGTTCTTTTGCCTGTTTCTCCAGCCGAGAGAATTTGCTATATATTTGCTATATCTTAAAAATTGGGATCTGAAAAAAAGACAAAAAGACACATTTTTCCTCCTTTCCTCCTATCTTAAAAGATATTTCTTCATGTCTTTCACTCCAAACAGGGTCTCAGTTACTAATAGGATACCCTTGACCCGAAATATCATGATTCAGGGGTTATACCCCAAGTTAAATTTTTCATGGACACCACCAAGAAGTGCCATTTAGTTGTTGAGCTCCAGGATCAGTCTGTTCCTGACAATGGTGCCTTTTCCTCTCATGCTTGTTCTTGAGAATCCTTATGGAACTAAAATAAAAATAATTGTCATCCAGCAAGACTGCATGAGGCCATTTTGGTAGCAGCACATATGCACAGACTTTGCCTCAAGTCAAAATTCGCTACCATCAGGTCTTCATTTGTTCAAAAAGGGTCTAAGATCAAGAACATCTGAAAATTATAATTAAATAAGGTATACTAATATCTATTAATACAAAAATAATGTATGTAATAAAAAGAAGAGCTAATGCAAATATTGCTCTATTTGAAGAATTGAGGTAGTCTCACAGTTTTCCTGGTAATGTCATACTGTTGCATAGCTGTAGCTATTTTATTTAGAAACAGAGAATTGTTTCCTAAATTATCAATATTTTAAATGCCATTATCCTCTTCTGTGCCAGCTTAGAATGGGCCCGCCCGTGTCTTAACACAAGAAAAAATGCATTCTTTTTAGTGATGGCAGCTTCTACATTACAGCTATGTTGTTTTCACTAAGATTATGTGTTAGCTGTATTTTTTTTCCAATGACAAAATTTAATACTAAGTAATAGCTTTCTCAATTGTCATGTAGATAGCCAGGTGTATTTTACTTTCAGATTGTTACACAATTTATTGAATTAAAATTGTAGAAACATATAACTTAATGTGGACTACTGTGAAATATCAAATAACCTTACCTCCATCAAAGCCCCATTTTAAGTAAACAAGATTATGTAGTGCAAACCCTTCTATATATTTGCAAATAAAACATAAAAACTCTTCTTCCTCTAATATTTATAACATCTCTTATATGTATTGCTATTGTTTCCCTAAAATTATGTTTAAATGAATGTCTGAAATGCACCCAGAATCTGCAATTTAGCTTCAAGTAACACAGAAAATTCAGTGTAAAGACTTAAGGTGCAGCTGTTTCTGCCATTCATTTGGGTAATCACTGCACATAAATTTATACACCATGAAAAGCTTTATTCATGTTCATATGGTGTGAAAATTGAAAGAAAAACTCTAAATTAATTACCTTTTTAAACAAAGCAATTTAGATTTATCACATGCAGCAAGGGAATTTGTTCACATATTATAAAGCTTCTGTGAGACACAGAAATGAAATATGAGTTAGGAAAAAGGGTTTATGCTCTGTAGAGACTTTAAGATGTGAAAAGCAAATTAACTGCCCCTGACTTCAATCAACACGCTCTTATGAGTTTGAGTAAAGTCTACCTGCAGCAGCCGCCTGGTGCCCTGTGGAGGCTCCAGAGGAACGGGGAGCAGCACCAGCCTTTATCTAGAACCACCTGAGACATTTCCATCCCCGGTGGCAACTTTTAGGCTATGGACTTCAGCTGCCAAGGTAACACGTTATTATTTTTCCTTCACACCTTACTAATAAATGTCAGTCTAAAGCCATTATGTAGCAATATGTCTTCCTGAACACAATAAAAAGAACTTACTCTCTTCTGCTAGGAAGAGTCATTTTCTTCCACATGAAATAAGTTGGTAGGTATGTAGAAAAGCATTGCTGCTTTGATTTCTGTGAATGCTTCCATTATTTCTCATTATGAACCTCAAGTTCCTCACTGCATATGCTTGATTATATCCCAGTATACCACCAGTTATTTATTCAGGTAGTGTTTGCCAGCATGCATCCACCTTTAATTTACACTCAGAAAAAGAAACATAGGCTGATGAAATAATTTGCAGCCTGGAATGGATCTCCATGAAAAGAAAATATACTCAATGTCTTTTTGCCTTAAGAAAACTATGCCATGAGAAAACAGTCACCCAAATACAGAGGGCAAAAAAATTATTTTTTCATTTCTTTCAAACACAGCCATGCAAAAATGTTTGCAGAGAATATAAAATGACCAGAGGATAACATTCAGGGAAGGAAAATATTTTAAGACTTAATTCTTCAACACTGTTGTTTCAGCCTGCTAACAAAATCAATGCTAACAAAAATCACCTCCTTTTAATCTGTTATTCTTTTGTTCCATTGAAGTAACTCAAGATCAATATGTATTGATTTGCTCCCTAATTATATTAATTTTACTTTAGAAATTAGGGAGGCCATAATGAGAATGTGAAGTTACTTGAAGACAGTACATTATAGGTAGTCTAATTTAGCAGGAGTCTGTGCATAAGATTAATTCATTAAAAGCAGCCAATTACCATACAAACAGGGGAGATAAATAAGATTTTCTCCTGTAATTTGCATTTTATATATTCCTTTGTAATTTTTAAAAGCTTAAATGAATTTGCAGCCTACCTATACTTTTAATGTATATCCATTTTATTCCTGGGGAATATAATTCTATTTAATTTTAACCTTTAGCTTTGTCTTTTAGGCATAACATTTTAAAAAACGAGATCATGGCATCTAGATATGAGACATTTTATGTGACATTTTAATTAAGAAAAAAAATGAAATGCTAATACTTTTAACAGTCCAACTATTCTTTCCACTAAACTTTTCTCCACTTTAATCTTCAGTAACATGTTCAGATGATAGATAATGATACAAGAAATTAAGGCGGTTTGACCTGTCTTGGCTAAGGATCTGGCATATAAATGTATCTCAGACACAAATGACTATCTATAAGATAATTGAAATAATTCTTTCAATTGGATAGCTACATACTTTATCAATGCAAATGAATGCTTGATTCTATGATTTCTTTGAAGGACTTTGTTTGCTATTCGATGAGGTTAAAACAGACTGGGGTATTGTTCAGGAAGATTCTCTCCTTGCCCTTTTTGCACTATACCCCAGCACAATCTGAAGAAATTGAGATCTACATGAGACACTTGATTCTCTGTTACTTTACAGCTGCAGGACTAGGATTATCTCCAGTGAAATATCACAAACACAATCACACTTGTGTAATTTACTGTCTGTAAAGAGAGAACCAGACCCAAGAGATCTTTAAAAGAATCTTACTGTGATTTTAAGCAATTCTCTTTAAAGCTTAACAAAAAGTCCTTTAGCTATCTAAACAGTACCTTTTCCCAGAGAAGATAAATGGTGTCATCCATTTTTCTGGAAGTCAGAAAGCTGACAAACATTAAAACAAACAAACAAACAAACAAACAAACAAAAAAAAACCAAAAAAAAAAACCCCAAAGTCTTATAAAACTGGAAAAAAAATAATTGAAAATATCTACTTCTTGAGATCCATAAATTATCATCTATATAATACTGTGTATTGCCATCAGTAACACACTCAGGCAAAACATGCAGTCCAGTTGTTTTCCTTCCATAACTCCCTTCCCAACTTGTTTATGTTAACATTTGATAAGATTATGTTTGATGGTATCTCTGTTCAGCAACTTTCAAGTAATTAATTGTAATTATATGATGTGGACCTTAGGACAAACCCCTAGGAAAATATAGGTCTTTGATAAGCAGAAACAGTCTCTTAATTAGGAAACTGAAGTTGGTGTCCAGTTTCAAATATACAGATATTCTCAAGTGGCTGATACTGAAGCCAATACTGAGTGTCAAAGTCTGGCCCTCTGATGCCAGGACTGTCAAAAATATTTTGCTAAAATGAAATTTAGGTGGGTTCCAGTTATGGGTTCCAGTCAAGGTTGTTCTCGACAAGGTAGATACTAGCTGCCAGGAGTATCTTTGACTGATGTCAGTGGATCATAGTGAGAACCTGGACTAGATTTACTGTCTGTCTTGGGTGTCCACAATACAGACATTGGTGCTAAAGCATAACAGAAACAGCCAAAGCGATTATGCTACCGGTTCTGGTGAAGGAGCACTTTGCTGTAATTTCTCTGTATGCTGCAAGCTCTGGGAAGCAACAAAGAGTTTAAAACCAGTTTTAGCAACATCTGGTGCCTTCTTAAATCCAAGCTGCCTTTCTCTGCCAGCAGTAATTATCTGCTTCATGGAAAAACATGACCAATAAGAAGAATTGTCATTCATATTGCAAGCAGATTGCCAGACAGATAACACATCATGATAATGATGATGATGATAATGATATATAAATGTTGTGCATACTGCATTCCTATTACATTCCTGCACTGAATACAGCACTGCAGTGCACAAAGGAGACTCCTTATAGAAGTGTTCGGCAAAAAACAAGGGTGAGATTTTCAAAAGTGATCAACATCTATTTGTCATAGGATTTTCTACTGCTGCCCATGACTGTAACCACTGAACACATGCTGCAGCAGTGGAATGCTTCCACTGTATCTGGGCACAATTTGAGAACAATGGGAACTGTCATCCCATTAAGCTTTTATTCGCCTTTTTTTTTTTTTTTTTTTTTTTTTTCCCTCCGGCCTCACTAAGAGACTGAGGGTATATCTTAGCTTGATAGGCCACAGTAGTAAGATGAGGATTATTGTTAAATAGGAAACAGGGTAAGTTAGCTTGTGCAAGCCCTTGGGTCGTGGTGCCAGCAGCACAGGGGTTAGCTAATGTGGGGCTGATGTGTGCATCTGCAGTCTCCACCTCTGAACTGCAGCATTATTTCATGCTTCCTATTGGGGCTCATCCTTATCTTAGCCATTTTGTACATAATTCTTCTATTCCTATGTGCTTGGTCCTAGGGTACTCACACTGCAGGTACCAGAAGCAATATTTTTCTAGCCTATTCGCTCAAATTTGCAGTCCGAACATTGACTTCTTCAAACACTGCCTGACTTCTGGTCCCTTCTACCTAGGGTTGCCCCTATAAACCAAAAAAGACTGATAAGATCTTCCCCCTATTCAGAAGGAAGGAATCAGACCTTGCTAAGGTCCTTCATATTTGGTCCCAGCAGTAGTTTCTTCTAAAAGCGAACACAGTTCCAGTAATATGGCTGTGACTTGCTAACACTGAAACTAAGCTAACTTGAATTAAATTTGTAATAACTATGTAGTTACTTACAAAGCACTGAGGTAAGCAGGTGTAGAAAACCTATTATTCTGATTTTATATCTTCTGTATTCACTTATTACCTTCTGAAATGTAAACTAATCTAGGTTGGAAGGGATGCCCAAATGTCACCTAGTCCAGTCTCCTGCACAAATGCACCTTGATTTGTTTTCTGTAACTTCTGTTTCAAATGTCAAGCAGTGTGTCAGTCTGGATGGCAGTGCTGAGCAGGAAAACTTTGGATCTGTGTTTCTTTCAACCATGTACATGACTGGGAAGCTCTATTAGAAAAGAAAAAGCCACAAACTTATAACAATACCCTGCATAATTTTTTTTTCAGACAAAACCAAAGTAGTTTCAAGTAAGATAAACCAAAGTTTATAAAGATTTGGTCATCACTTATAATTTATGATGTCTAGTCATTAAGTTAGAGTTGGTAAATCAAAATTAGCTGCCAGTATTCACTAGTCATATGACACAAGTTGTGTGTTTAGTAACTTTTTTAAGGATATTTGATTTATACACAGGCATAATGTAGCTGGAAATGAGTTAAGTGCTGTCTTACTATCAGCTTCAGAAGCCTAGAATAGCTAGATTTTTACTACACATTTCATAAATATATGCCTGGGAAGGAACCAGCAAGAGAAAATTCAGTTCACAAATGAAATGTCTCAAAACCTTACCAGAGGCACCTGGAAATAGAAATGTGATATATCTTATGTAACTATAGATTGGTTGCCATAAGGATATTATGCGTATTGCAACAATAAGCTGAAAAGAAACTGGCATTTGATGGTTGGAATTACACCTCAGTCCTGAAAGAAGCCTGTCACTCAATCTGTGTTGAAAGCAGCTACAGATTTGAGTTTCAGTGGTGACTGTTCCTTCCAAGCACCCACATCTGCATTCTACACATTCCCTTATAGTGAACATCAGCATGTTTTCAAGTCATTTATTTACCAGACATGGTGTAAAAGTTGAGTTTGACATGTTTGTCAGTATCATATCTCCTCAAAAACTACTCTGATATAGGGGACAAAAGTAATAAACACAGGAATGTTTGAAAGAACCACCTACAGCTGAGTGTGAACAAGCAAAGTAAACAATGGCACAATATGGACACAGCTGAAAGCACTTAATTAGTTTGTGACAATTAGAGCAGTCATGTGAGAACCCTCAGCTCCTTTCCTTTTCCAGCAGGACTAGGTCTTGCTCAAACACACTCTTGGAAAAAATACAGAAGTGTTTTTGCTTGAGATAAGAATTTAAGAATTCTGTATCTTTCCTACCAGTCAAGTGTTTTAATGGCAGAGCACTGCAACTCTGGCATCCAGAAGGCTCTGTATGGTTTGCTCCCTGAAAAGGCACATTTTCAGTCCTTAATACAGCTGGTTTCATTTGCTGATTTGGTCACTTAAGTCATGCTAACATATAGGGGGATCTTTTGGCAGTGCGAAGCACAAAGCCATCTGGGATTTGAATTTATAGCTGGACACATATGTACTGGATTGTAAGGTTCAGTCCTCAGGCTATGTTTTAAGACTATTATTGAGATGTACCCATTAGTGAGGTGGGTTTGGAGACCTAACAGTTTTTAAGCTATCTGCTGATCTCATGTATGAAACTGAACAGCTATCTCTTCAAAATATCTTTGCCTGGCCCCTTCTGTTCTTCTTGGTTATCAGCCTGGAGACCTGTTGGACTCTGAAGCAAGGGCCTGATTTGATACAGCAACCCAATTTATTTAATCTCCACCCATTCAGTGTAAGCAATTTCTGAAACAAAGAGGTTTCTGAAATAAAAATCAGACTTTCACAGGCTGACAGCAGTTATAAAGGCTGCTTCTCATTTTTAATGCGCAGGTACTATGCACACTTCTTGGATGCAGATCTATCAAGAGAGATCATGCTCTTTCACCTCCAGACTAATAGTTCTCTCACATTTATCCAGAATGGTTAGAACACAGTTGGCTCTTGGTATAAAAAAATTTCATGCAGTTTTTGCAAGTTCATAACTTGCAAAATTCTGGCTCCAAGTCTCTGTCTCTCCATGTACTGCTCTGAGAGAGATAAAGCTGAGGTGTTTCAATCATCCTTTCTGCATTCCTCTGTACTTACTGCCACTGTGGTGAGTGGCAGAATACTGTCACTGGAAGATGCCTGATTATGGAGCTTGTACAAACCAAAACTGAAACAAAATGCAGTTTAACTCCCACTTGCTCAACTCCTGGGGCAATAGTGTAGAGAACTGGTTAAAACAAAATACACAAAGCATTCAGAAAACAGGAACATAAACACAGTCTAACACCTCGTAACTCTGACAAAGAGTCTGTAGACATATAAATTCACTTTTCTTCTTCCAACCCAAAGACTCTTGCACTCCTTCCTTGCTGTGTTGACATTCAGCTTTAAGAGTAATGGTGAAGCATTCCTCACTCCAGACTCCTCTGTACCCTGGCAGGTAAAACAGTCTCCTGTGAGATGTGGCTTTAAAGCCATTTGAATCGAGGCTGGAGCTGTTAACATGGATATCTCTGCTCCCTCTGTAAGTAAATGCTTATGCAAAAGGCAGGCGCTGACTTCTCTTTCAACTACCTTTCCAATAAGACAACATGCAAGTTATACTCAAGGCAGCAATGCTGGTTCCTCTGCCCAGGGTGCACTCCAGACTGCTGGCAAACCTTTATGGTTTTTGTACATAGAGTCTTCATCCTTGGCGTGATCATAGGGGGTTCCTAACTCTGTGCCCCATGTGCACAGAGCGATGGAGAGCTGGGCCCGGGTTGACAGCAAGTAACTGAAACTGAAGTGTTTTTAAGGATGTATGGCTTCCTCCACCACCAGACTTCCTGAGTGCTCCTAGACAGGCTCATTGCAAAAAAAGAAAACCAACAAAAAAAATGAAACCAGAGTAGCCTATATCTCTGCTGGGGGTTGTCTGAAAAAACAAAATAACCTGCTTGACTTTGCTGTGACACATGCGGGAAGAGTTCCTCAGGCAGCTACAGCTGACAGGCAATTAGGAAATTGTTCCTTGCCATTTCACAAGCTGTCAGTTAATGGCTCCCAGCTGAAGCACAGACACCGCCTGGGTGAGTGCTAACCCCATTTTGCAGAAGACCACTGAAGGAGCAGAGCTAAAGACAGGAACTCAGAGACAGGCAGGAGAGCAGTAAAGTTACTGTTAAGAAAAAGTGGCTCCCGACTCTGATTCCTAAGACGTCTGACTGGGCTTGTGGCCGTCTCCAGCAGCGGTTTGCAGGGGGACAGGCTGGGGGAGAAGCATGGATGCAGTTAGTTCAGCTGGAAGCCATTAGCATACAGCTGAGAGGCAGCAAGGAGCAGCTTCCTAAACGGCTTCCCAGCTATACCTCTGTGAGCATTTCCTTTTCAAGGCAGAGGCAAGCTGATAACATAAGACTAAAACTTAAATTGAACTCGCCTCATGCCAAAATCAAACAAGCAGGTTGGAAGTGGTCATATGCTTGGGAATAAGTGAGAAGTAGTTTATGGACCTGTTTTCTATCATTTCTCAGCTGTTTGATCCTGGCTCCCAGCTAAGACCTGGTAACTGACTGTGGGGATGCATGCAGTCCCTTTGAAAGCAAAATCAAACAGGTGAAGACTGAAAGCCATGATTCTTAGTGATTTAAACTTGCGTCTTTAACTTTGCTCTGAAACAGAGCAGAATAACTCTCTCAGAAACCAGTAATGTAAACCTGAGAAGTAATAAAGACCAACCTGTTATATGTTAGTCTCAAAACCAGCACACAAGTCCCCTCTATCTGAACTTTACAGTAAAAATGGTTAAGCCCAGTTTCAGAGCTTGAGCACCTGAACGTTCCCTCTAGACTCTTCTCTGCACTCCATCCCCCCAAAAACTTCATTTTGGGTGATGAAGGTGGCAAACTAAATGAATAAGCTTAACAATTTACTGATGTGGTCAATTAGACAGAGCAGACTGCCAGACAACAGTCCTTCAAGATTTCTTCTAGGGATTCTGGGTGTAAGTGTTCTTGTTTCTGAGCATGCTCCCTGTGGTAGTACTCATCTTCAAGCCCTGGCTTTTGTTGTTTGCTATATTAGGATGGAAGGCACTTACTGTAGCCTTGTGGAGTCCACTCCTAACAACAAAAGCTGCTGTAGTAACACACTAAATGGCTTTTGAGAGCTGGGCAGAAATAACTCAGTTGATTTCTGAAAACATTTGTTTTGTCCGAATGTTACCTGGCATGTCTGACACCACCTCATAGGGTCTTTCAACTTCTTTTTTTCCTTTTAAGAGCACCATAAATTGGACACTGTGGGTTTCAGTCCAGCTATAGATTAATAATGTGAGTAAGAAATATTACAGCCTTTTTAGTCTATATATTAGTCTTCTTGACAGGTATGTGCTTACAACAATTTTAATATGTTATGCTCTCTTCTCAATTCAGACATTAGAACACAGTTTCTACAATTTGCTTGAATGGAATTAGTATTTCAGTGATGTTCATTTTTACTACATGAATATATGTAATACGTTGATCAAACGTTCCTAAAACATAAGACAAAAATTTCGTATTTATTTTAGAGAAGATTTTAGGACAGTTCATCAGTCTTAGAATATTTCAGTTATAGAACAGGTATACTTTCAAATGAACTATAATAGAACATAATTGTTATTTTTTTTTGCTTTTATGGTAGCAGTTGCATGTGCAGAACATTGCAGATGGGTATCAAGTCTACATGTTAGTTTAATTAATTGGTTTACCCAGTCAACAACAGGATTTTCACTTCTGTTTCTGAATTCTGTAATAGCAGTATGACAATATGGGTACAAGCTTTATCTACTTCACTAGCAAATTTAAAGATTGTATCTGAATGTTAGCAATGAATTAATATGAATCTTAACACATTAAGCTTTCATCAAATATAATTTTTTTCCTCTGAGGGATTTTTTTTTCCTGAATTGTCATGGGAACTACTGGAAAGATTTATGCAATAAAATTTATTCCAAACTTGTCTTTGATCTGAAATGCCAGCTTCAAGACCTAAGTTTAAGTTCCTCTATTACAATCAAGTAAATGTTCAGTATTCCTGTCATGAAAAAAAGTAGAAAATTCAGCTGTAGTTCTTTTGCTTACTAGGATTCCTTAGGAACTAAGTGCATTATTCTATTTATTACCATTCTTGTATGAACCTAAATTATTTTTAGTTTTAGAAAGCATATACCAAGCTCAAGAGCTTTCCACTTTACATAGCGTTTTACACTTTTCTATTAATGTTTCTGTCTGTACTTCTTGAGGCAGGTGTTCTGCTCTTCATAGTGTATTGAAATGTCTCCTAGTGGTGGTTCCCTACAATTCTTCCTCCTGCCAGACTCATATATGGTATTAAATATTTTGGTAATGGTTAAAATTTGGAAGGTGGATATACCTAACAGCTGCTATAAACAGTATAAAGATTAATTAAAGACTCCATTCGTTCTTGGTGCATGTACATTGATTATATTCTAATGCATTAAAATATGCTAGAGTTTGCCAAATACTACATCTGTTGAAATACATTTAATTTAGGCGTGAATGAATTGGTATCTATTTGTCATTTTTCACACCCAAAAAGTAGTTTTAGTAAATCCAAACTTCTTTGGGAATTTAAGTCATGTCTTACAAATATTTTTGATCAAAAAGAAACAACTAGAAGTTGTTCAAATAATTTCCAACTCATTTGGGATGAAGTCCCTGTACTTTTGAGGCTCAAATTTGGCAATTTAAAGAATGATGGAGGAAGAGGAAGTTTTCCTACACATGGGGATGACATAGCCCTGCAATAGATGTACTCATGCAAAGAACTGAGGATCAATCCCTCCTTTCCTCTTTTAGAGTGTGAATTTGAGCCCAGGGCATGCAGGCTGCATTGCTTTTTCATGATAAATCTCAAGTATTTTCATTCTTTTTATTAATTATTTAGATTTTTAAATAAAATTTTAATACTGGAAAAATGTTAATATTTTAATGTTTGTCAGTCTTGAACTACTAGCAGTAAAAATTGAGTTCAGAGCCTTTTGTTTTGATTCGCCATTTACATGCAATGACAAATTTAGAAGAAGCAGTAAACTTACTGCAACCTCTGTGTCTATATCAGGAATTTTTCTAGGTCATAAGAAATCAGCACATAACCTCTGGCTTCCATTCTGTGAAAACAAATAACAGGATTGGAAATAACCTCAGAGCACTATAAATC
The DNA here is from genome assembly GCA_013400555.1 of Jacana jacana. Lineage (NCBI taxonomy): Eukaryota > Metazoa > Chordata > Aves > Charadriiformes > Jacanidae > Jacana > Jacana jacana. Next base: position 13,990 of record VZTM01002206.1, read on the forward strand.
TTCCAAGGTAGAATATCAATAGCATTCCTCAATCGATATTTCAATTATCACCAGAATTTTCTCAGTATTTCTAAGCCATTTTTCAATCAAGTATTGAGAGAATAAATAGAGCAGCTCAGGGATTATGCAATATTGTGAGAGGTGGGTGGAAATGAACACTTGTGGTCCTGCAGCTCTGCTCTATGAAATCACAAACACCTCCACCATCAGTTAATTCAGTGCCCAAGCTGAAGTGCAATCCTCAGCTCTGGGTTGTGATCCCAAGCAATACACCAGCCAGCACTGCTTGATGGCATGGGGTTTGGTGAGCTGGAAAACCCAGCCACACAGAAACCAGGCTGGAAAGAGGAGGCTAAAAGTTGAGAGAAAGGGGGCTTTTCTTTTAATTTCCCTATCAGTTTCATTGGGTTGGGGGAAAGGGGGAGCACTGGAGTGAAAACAAGGAGCTCTCAGACAGATGCTGTTGAGGGAAAGCTGAAGAAAAAATGTTTTTTTTTGTTTTCCACAGTTATTTTCTGTCCTCCCCACTGCCTGAGAGGAATGCTGGAGCACGTCTGCAACAAGGACACCAGAAACCCAGGCTTGGGGTCTAACTTAAAATGCTGCCTCACTTAGCCTGGCAGTCATCAGTCAGGTGTTGGCACGAGCAGTGAACTGGTAGATTAGGACCTAGATTTCTTGCCTGCAAAGCTTTAGTAATTCTGAAGAGAAACATAAGCCTATGAAAAGTTGGGAACAAACTGTAGTGCCATTCTTACTCATTGCATCAAGGGCAGAAATTTCTCACTGAGGCAACAGAGGGACAGCACGATCCTGCCTGTGGTAGATGTCAAAAAGACCAAGAATTAAACACTTTTAAATCTCCCCAAATGTTAATTAAAACAAGGAGATGAAGGTGTTATCTTCAAAACTATACACAACTAAGAAATAAACGAACTGAAAAGTAGGAAAACAACACATCCCTGCATGATATAGAGCTGTTAAATCAAACTCTGCAGGGGAAAGGGTTTGTCCTTGGAGCATTGTCTAGGTATTAGGCAGCAGTGGGGACAAGGAAGATTTTATTTAATAGTACTGATAAATGAAACCAAATGCAACTTGTTACTACTGGCACTGGGATGAGTCATTCTGAAATACAATATCTTAACTACTCCAAGTCAAACCTTAGGCAATACAACAATGCTAATTAACAATGGCCTGTTTATATCCCCATTCAGCTGTTCTGTTCTGACTTACTCGTGAACAGTATGGTACATGATGTTTGGATAAAGCCTTATGAACATATCATATTCTAACTATGAAGGAAATAGCAGAATCAAAAGATTTGCAAGGTCATCTCTTTCAATACAATGACTTCTCCCAAGTGGTTCTGTGCTAGCACTTATCTGTGAAGGCTAAAATACTGTTATTGAAGACAAGTGCTTGCATTTGGATATGCTGTTGAAGGAAGGAAGACTATATTCTTGCACTGAAGTCATGCACAATGGCCAACGTTACATAATCCCATCTTCTTCACTCTTATTCTTCAAAAATTTAAAGAAAAAAGAAAACGGAATAATGTGGAAATCTTTTTCCCTAATAAAATGGGCATGGCATGATTCTGTCAAATGAAAACAGAATGATTTTGCAAAAAATAAAGAGGCTATTTGTTGCTCATATATTGTTCCAAATTAATGTCTTCCGCATCCTGTATAGTTTTGAGTTTTGCCATTGTGTGAAGACCACTGATCATGTGGGCTGGATTATTCCTTCCAGAACAATTGCCAAAATTGCCTCTACGTTCTTATGAAGCTGACAAGATTTGGTTTGTGTTTATTCATACAAAGTCTATTCATTAAGGTCCAATGCATTAATGACAGCTATGATACTGCTTGTGCTTCAAGGAGTAACAACTTTTCCACAATGATAATACAGCTTCATTTCTGGAATGCCATTGACAATTTCTTATAGTCCATAAGAAGTTGTTAGGAAAATTGAAATATAAAAATAAAATTAATTTTCAGTTGGGTGATTTAGTTGTTCATAATATAATTCCATATAGCTCTCCTAAATTATAAACCAATACAGTTTTGCCAGTCTTTCACTTGATAATTTTAAAGGGAATGAAGAGAAGAGAGTGACACACCTGCCATTTCCAAGGATTTTGCTGACTTTTGCTGGCAAATATTATGTTTTCCTGGGTTACAACTACTGTTTGTTAATTAGACAGATTAACTTTATGATCTTGGGAAAAAATAGTGGTCTTTGGAGTTGAAATCAGAATAAGAAAGAGAATACTGGGTTTCCTCTATACACTATTGAATTGAGCACTAATTATAGAGAAGCAACACATATTCCTCCTGGTCAATTATTAAAGACTTAATTTAAAATGTGGAACCTTTTGCAGAAATTATTTGCAAAAGTTACTTTCATTACACAGGGACAGCACAGGATTGCAGTTGCTGATGTCGTATCTGACCTACTCTATGGAGATTCCTGGATGCTTACCTGTATTTATAGGGAAGTATCAGTGGCTTAGATCTTGCTCATAGCCTAGAAAAATGCGTTTGTCACAGGCAAAGACAATACATTTAAGCAGAGAGAGATTGTACAATATGATGGAAGAAATATCTTTTATTTTAAGAAGAAAATATCTAACAAATATACCCTTGCCAAAAATGAACACATTACATGCTGCATTTCACTTTATTTAAAAACATAATTCCAAAACTATCTCTGAAATTTCCCTCTGTTCCTATTCTACAGTCGCCTTTGTCTATTTCATTTATTACTTTCTTTGATGACACAGTTAAAACCATATTTTTTTATCCAAAGGAAAAATTAATTTCTGCTTGTCCTGGGTTGCATGCATGTAATGTAGTCCGTTGCCACATTCACACCCATAACTTTGTAGACCATCAATCACCAAGTATCACCAACTCTTCAAGTAGAAGAATCTCAGATACACGCGAGGGATATCTTCTAGTCAAGGACCTGGTCTCAATAATGAAAACATGACATGCAAGGGAAAGGGGGGAAAGGAGTGGGGATAGAAAGACAGATGCTGATGGGGAGCTTTTGCCACACACTTGGTCATCTTATAATTCTAACCATTCAGTATAAAACAGGCAACAGGGATGATTGCTATTGTTTTACTGATTAGCCATTCTCTCTCTTTTTTCCCAAAAGGCACCCTGGCCAACTCTGCTTAGTAAATATTGACACCTGTAAACCAAGCTGGCTGATGCCTTTGGCTCTTCAGTTCTCTTCCCATCTGTTGCCTGGGAATTTTAAGCGAAGTATTTTGGGACACTTGCCTCTCTTTTCATTGAAAACTGTAAAAAAAAAAAAGAAAAAATCACTACCCAAAAGCTAATCCTGGAGCCACATGGCTCTAGAGAGGCCTGTAGTAACTAAAGGGAAAACATAGCATATGTAAAATGCATATCCCACTGGCCTCTTCTGACTACTCTTCTTTAGTTAACAGCATGCCAGGGTAATCTGCTTAGTTACCAAGTGGAGCTTTCTTCCCTTTTCCCCATGAGATCACCCTGACCACGATCAAAGTCCAAACACATTCTCGGCTAACTCTATTGTTCCCAAGAGTGGGATTAATGACTAATTATGTCAGGTCACTCATCCAGATGGCCTCTCAGATGTTCCTTTGTCATTGCCTGACCTTCCATATGCCCCTTTGACCTTGAGGTTTATTTCCATGGCAACATGAAGCCTCAGTTTCCTTGCTGAGATTGCCAAGAAGTGGCCAAAAGGGGGGATATGGGATAATCTACCCACACTTTGTATTCTGCTTCCATCTCATGCCTTGTTAAATCCAATGAATAGATAAAAAATGCTATCTGATCCCAGCTGAGTGATGACCATGGTCATGATTCTATGTTACATGCTATGTTTTTTAAATTAGCAGACAGCTTTGTACATGGAAACGTGCATTTAATTTGAAGAACATCAATCGCCATAATGTGATCTTTTTATCTCATTAATGTTAAGCAAGGGTAATAGAATGGAATTACAAAATATCACTGTGAAAGGAATACAATTCAGAGAATTATAGATATCCCCCATTAAAGCCCTAGAGATGTTTAGATAAGTCTACTTGTTCAGTTTCATAAATTAAAGTTTCTTTTACCTTTCCTGAGCTTTAAATTTAGTCTCAGATGTTGATGCTATTCTGAAGAAGGATTTTAATGTGGTTAATGCAGTAGGGAATTTTTCTAAAATTTAGAATTTACTTCTAAAACTAAAAAACACATTTACTTACAAATAAGTAAATAAAAATATGAAAGGCCAGTGACTAATGAATGCAATTTAAAGGGTTGAACTGTATTTTTGTTCAACGTTTTAAAATGAATATTGGACAAGATCTGAATTTACCACTATGTGTTGTCAACTGTAGCAGAACTGGTTAAACCCTTTACTACCTGGCCATAAAATGAAATTATAATCTTCTCCTTTTTTCAAATTTCCTTAAATGTTATTCATTAATTGCTTAAAAACAATTATATGTGCAAGAGTTAACATCAAGTTTACTGTGCACAATGCATCTTAATGGAGCAATGTTACTACTTATGCCACATGCCTAATTTTCACCACAGATTCAGGATTTTTTAAAGGAGCCACTTAGACAAATTAAAATGGGACACAGATTTTGGAGGTTCATTCCATCCATATTTTTCCCAAGTTTTGAAGGATGTCAATGCATACTATTTTACAAATTGTTTTGCATTCCAA
>VZTM01002208.1:0-25510 GCA_013400555.1 Jacana jacana
TTTCAAGTGATTATTCTCTGTGCAGGAATTTTTCCTTGTAAAGTATGGAAACCTCTGCAGATTAGATATTTTTGTGCAGTCTTTGTTCCTCTCAGGTCAAAATCTTGAGTGAACAGAAGCTATTACAGAAAAAATATTCTATGTCTTAAGGGTGAAGGAATATACTTTGTTCAGTTTTGGATGTAACTTGGAACCACAATTACTCAGCTCCTTGGGATCCAACAATTCACATCTACAGGTTCAAACTTAGATTAATAGTTTAGTCTTCCTTTCTTATATCCCAACCATTCTGCAGTTTTAAAAATATCACTAAATATAAAGAAATTAACTGTTGATTCTTTTTACATAGTACTAAAAGGGGAAAATATACCTGTTAAAAGATCTCTAATTTTAATCTGAATTTTGTATAAATACAAAACTTCCTGTAACATTCATTCCAAATAGATATCGCCCTTTAGTGCTGCAGAAATTTTTACCTGTTGAGTAGTGTGTGCTGAAATATAGAATCTGTAAAAAGTTGAAGTATCATACTTCAATTGAAGTGTTAGAAAAAGAAGATCAAGACATACCGAGAGCTGAGTTACAGCCATGGCTCTTCAGTTACTCTCTGAAGATCATTTTCATTCCCATTTTGATCTTAAATCTTACTCATAAGTAATTAACATTTGGGGATGCATGACAGATGGTATGTACCACCTTGTCTTTTTGGGCAGTCTTTTCTTGTCTTGGCTTTTCCAGATATATTCCAGACTTAAAATAATTTTGGGGGAAAAAAAGAGAGAGAGATAAATGAACTTATTTCAACTTGCAGACAGCAATGTGAAAAGCTGAAAGTTTCTTCTAATATTTAAACATTCTTCCAAGTTTATTTTTACACATTTATTTATTTATTTGTCTTTAAATGTATTTAAAATATTTGCTAGACCTGTAGGGTTTTAGATCTAGAATACCACTCCAGTTTTAGAAAGATGAGGCTATAAATTTAATGTAAGTAGCACCAGGAGCATTATTCCATGAACTTCTCTTTGAATATCCCAGCTAATGAATCTTACAGCTGATCCTACTGATACTCCAAGATATGAAAGATGATGCTGTCATTTCATCTGCAAACTGGAGATCCCTCACTGATGTTCCCTGGGTTTACAGCATTCATGATTTTTGTTTATCTCCACAGTTGGCTTTACTTTACTTTTTTGTCAAATAAAAACATAATGAAAAATTTTGACCCAAAAAAAAAAATTATTAGGTAGTTTTATTAATTTAAAGGTTTCTCAGGGACTAGGCAGCCAGCTGAATTTTCAGTTGAAAGACCTGCATGTGATCATTGCTAAGACTGCAAGATGGCATTAAGTATTATCCTCACATTTTACAGTTTCCCATCAGTTCTTTAAGAGGACTGCTATGAGATTCTTGTGGTTATTCTTAAAGTGGAAAACGTTCCGAAGAAGATTAGATCCAACAATTTTGCCTGACAAGAAAAATGAAACAACAAAAAAAAATTAGAAAGTTTATAATACCTATTCACCCTTTTTCACCCTACAGAATCAAGACAGTCATGAGACGATGCTGTTAACTATGTTAGCAGAAGAATTAGACAAGTTGCAGTAGCAGGATATTTAGTTTGAAACAGTAACTACAGTCACATTTTTAACTATGTTTCCTGAGATATCTGTGCTGTGCTAGTATTAGGGACAACAAAGCACAAGGCATACAAAAAAAAACCCAAACCCCAAACCCCAACTCATTGGGATTTTCACAATCCAAGGTCAGTTTAAGGAATGCCAGTTATAAAAACATTCTTTCTGACCACAAGATAGTGAAAAAAACTGTCCACATAGTAGCATGGCTACTTTACAAAAGAGAGATTCAAACTGTAAGCAGACACTTGGAGATGAGGAAAATAGTCAATCAGAAGTTCATAAAATGAAAAAACAGGAGATTGCAGAAACTTTAATGCAAAATTATTTAATGCAAAAACATTAGTAGAACCTACAGTAATTTGATTTACAAGTTGCTATTTTTAATAAATCTTTGTATTAGCCCCTTGCTAAACTCTGAGGCAGCCTTTACTATGACAGGCAATTCTAAAACATCCCACATTCATACTTAGGGCCCACAGTGTTAGAAAATTCAGAAAACACAACTTGGATTATTTCCATTTCAGATCTAAGGGTTCACTTTTTCAATCTTTTGTCTACAAATATAGAGGTGCTTACTCAAAACCAAGTCTTTAAACATTCACATAGCTAACTGCTTGTGAATTAATGTGGGAAAGAGAGAAAATCAAGAATACCTTCCTTAAATAATAACACACTGCATCTCAATCTCAGTTGAGTTCCTACACCTTGCACGGCTGGTCCCTGGGCTGCAAGTCTTGTTCGATAATTTGAGCCAGCCAGCATCTTCAGCTTCTGCACACCTTTCCTCTCTTTCCTCGCCTAGTTTTTAATCAGTATCCAGATCGTTTGTGCCCTGTTATCTTCCATGTAAAGTGCTTTTATTTCCTTTATCAACATCAAAATCCAGTAATTCAAAGTCTTACAATACTCAACTAAAATTATTTATCTGTGTCACACTTACCAGTAGCAGGTAATATGGTTGCCTTCTTTATACTCTCATGGCCCATCATGAATTTATAAAAAACTTCAACATTTAGGACTGGAGTAGAATGGGGTTTGGTTATAATTTTTAATCATATTGTGCTCTCAAGTAAAATTTAGTTAACTTTCTCTCTTAGATCTTATCAGGATTCTGCTTCAGTTCTTTACTGCCTACATAGATATCTTAGACTCTCAACATCCATATTCCCCTATAATTTATTTAGGATTTTCTTTGCTTGCCTCCTATTTGAATAAAACTTTAGGCCTAAAAGTGGCTAACTGGAGACAGTGAAAGAGGTTAGACTGTGGATTCCATGTGGGTATATGCTGCAGCCTGTCTATAACGAGGACTTTGGGTAAATCACCGCAGTGATTACATTTTTTCAATGTCTTTTACAATTGTAACATAATCGGTGCTGTTATGCAATGATATTGATGCTGGCTTGTGTTTTCAGTAAAAGTTAATTAGCTATCCCAAAGTAGCTAGGAACATGATTTTAAATAAGGCCAGGGGGAGTTTTAAAATCCCCCATCTATTTCTAGCATAAATTCAGTGGTTTTGCACAAGTTTTGTGTGTTTGACACCAAACCAACAGGATTGGCTATAAATTATGGTTGGCGCTGGTGGAGGTGAGGAGGAGGGAGCAGGGGTCAGGCTTGTACTGGACTGTCTTATACCTCTATTTTAATCCATTTGATTATCTGGCTTGTACCAAAAAAAAATAATAAAAAAATACAGGAATCAAATAAGATAGGTAAAAGACTGTCAGACCTCAGAATCTTAGTTGCTGGTTTTAAGTTTTCCTTCTTTCATGATCTGTTTCTTCTAAGTGCTATGTTTAGAACTAGGGACAAGTAGTTCAAATGTACATTTTACTGGAAAGATTAAAGGACCACTGTGAAAATAACAGGAAATCCTGAAGAATGTAATCTTTTCTGAACTGTCTGACACACATTCTGGAAACAAATCTGTGCTGGGGACACTGATTATATACACCAGGTATAAAAACATAACTGGCAGTTAAAACCTTGTTGAACAATGCAATGATACTGTATTTCTTAACTTGGGAAGTTGTTCATCCAGCCTGCTCAGCCAGGATGTTCATCCGGCCCGTTTACCATTTATGAGACATTGTGTTAGCATTGAATTAGCTTATAGATTGTTTTAATATGACTTGAAGCAGTAGGGTGTATAATTGTTTGAATGTTTCTTTCCACTGACTGCACAGCATTACTTCTTTCTGCACCTGAGAAGGCTTTTTCCTCCACCTGAACATTTAACAGGCAAATTTCCAGATATTCAGAAGCAAATGCAAACAATTTAGAACAAACCTCGTTCCTGTGATTAGGGCCTAAAATGAAACTTTACCAAACAGAGACAATACAGCTAAGTTTTATAACATTTTCTCTTCTTTTCAGTGGTTCTTGCTATCATCTGCTTCAGCAAGGCATTGTGGCACAAGACACTCTTTCTTATCCTACCTCCTCTTTGCTGGAAAGAAAAGTAGTTTTAAACCCTCTATACAATAAAGTCTGTACATACTAAGGTCACGTATGTATACTAGCGTACATACTAGGACTCATGCATAGCTTTTGGTACCGTTTAACATTTGTCAGACTGACATTTATTGTCATAGAAACATAGAATGGTTTAGGTTAGACGGGCACCTTAAAGATCATCTAGTTCCAAGCCCCCTGTATGGGAAGGGACGCCTCCCATTAGACCAGGGTGCTCAAAGCCCCATCCAACCTGGTCTTGAACACCTCCAGGGCATCCATAGCTTCTCTGGGTAACCCAGGCCAGTGTCTCAGCACCCTCACAGTGAAAAATTTCTACTTAATACCTAACTGAAATCCAACCTCTTCCAGTTTGAACCTGTGCCTCCATATGGACCAGAATTTTCTGCCACATTTTTCTGGGTGCTGTGTTATATTCTTGATGTTATGAGTTAAATTTCCCACTAATTGCTAAGTGGACTTTACCAATGGAGCTCAAGCTTGGAAATCACTATGAGACTGTGTTTTGAATTGCCTACACATATACAGTCTACAAAGTACTTGCATCAATCATAGTAGTGTGTGATAAGTACCATTATGTGATTTAATTAATGTCTGCATAGCATATTCAGACTCATAAGCAGTCAAAAACTTTACCAAGATGTTTTCTAAAATCTGTTACATGTTTTTTATAGGCCAGAAATAAAACACAGAGTAAAGGTGGTCATATGAGTTGCCAGTTAATTGGAAATCACCGAAGACTACATAGTGAGGAAAGCAATTACTGCAAAGTGTAGAACTGAGAAAATGCAGCCATTAGGGATATCTGGTATTAAACCTTCAAAGGAATGTAAATATTTAATTTTTAAAAATTATTTTTGTATAATGCATTAGCTTGCAATGAATGTGGCATGTAATGCATGTACAACCACTCCTTGGTCAGCATGGAAGACAGCAAAATGCCTGATATATTAAAGCTTATATATGAAAAGTGGTTTTATACTTAGTTGACTGGTGAGAAGACAGTACATTTATGTTATTCTAAACATAAAATACTGTATACTTTTTTTACATATTTTTCTTTAGAAAGTCATGTAATTTACTAAGTCATGCATTTGGGTCAACTAAACAAGGTCTCTGAGTGGAATATATGAGTGGCATTACAAGACCAAGTAAAGTAATTTGCAATAATTTCAACTACCGATATTTTTTTCAAAACTTTATAATATGCTAATGCTTGCAACATTCTTGGATGGGGCATAATATGATAGGTGTTTTATGTATAGGTAGATAAAAAAGGTTGAAGTGTAATTTGATCAGGGGCTCTATGTATGATCCTTATACTTGAGTCATACTTCTGTGTATGATACCACACATGATAAAGTGTACAAACCAAGGCAATCCTATTATAAATTAAAGAATCTTTCACTATAACCTTCTCATTCCAAAATTAGGGGGAGAAACTGTATCAGATTCAAAAGAACATGAGGTAAATGTCCATCATCCCTGAGTTCCATGATAATTTATAATGTAGCTATGATGAAATTTATGTAGTAGTGACAAATGTCATGAATGCCACAATAATTCCTACCCTTTGAGCAGATGGTAAACTTTGTAATGAAGAGGTCAGGGGGCTGTGCAATAAAAGTTGGCGGCTGGCCAGCAGTTCTATTTTGTATTATATGGTAAATAAGAAACATATACACAAAGCAATGAGTGATCTATTTTTATCCACTTAGTAATACTGTAGTACACAGTTCTCAAATAATAATGTTGCCTCACCGTGGTAAATCATGTTTTGTCCTCTGAAGAACCTGCAAGCAAAACAGGTGAGAAACAGGAATAGGAAACAGGCCCAGGGTGACATACCTGGGTCTTGTATGAGAGAGGAAGAGCAACAACTGAGAACATACCAATGCTCCAGGCAGTACCTCAAATACTATGTCATATTACTTAGTAATGAGAGTTTAGTTACTATAAGCACACTATACAGTTGCAAGTGCTAGTAGGTGTGTGACAGCATTTGGGATCCATTCTATCTAGCATTTACCACTGAAAAAATAGCCTAGGAGGATTTTTTGCTTTTGCTTTTTCAGAAACCTATTGTTGACATGAGGGAATGGATATCAAAAGAGAGTTGAAAATGATTTATTGAAAAATGTAGTTCTTGCCAACTGAACTAGACAGCTGAATGTAGAAGTAGCTACACTTTTATTAGACTAACATAAAATAAGAGGCGCACATAGTTCTGGAGTCCCTCAAAGGTCCCTTCATCAGTTATTGTCTCCATTCTTGTGAAAGGAGCATTGAGATCTCTAAATCATGTGTATTAGCCAAATTTTCTCTTCCCCCCCAATCTAATAAAGGTTTCTTTATAGCAAAAATGCTATGTGTGTCTCTCTCTCTGTGAAAAAAGTTCTGCCACAACTCCATTATGGGGAAGAATCTTAAAAGATTAAAGAGACACTAAGGAAAGCTGTTTTTACCAGTTGTTTATGTGAAGGAGAGGTTGACTAGTGTGTATCTCTGTAGGTACAAAATAAGAACAACAGTGAGTAACTTGTCATTGCATCCAAAGTTATATATCTATTTGATTCCTTATAATGTGATAGCTATTAAACAAAAATACAAAAAAATGTAAATGACAGGACAGCAAAGAAAGACTTTTCTAAATAAACAAGCCTCATTTCAGAGCAGAAAGAATGATGCTGAAGAGTGATTTAAACACACTTAGCGTCTAGCTCAGTTGCTAAGATGAAAAGATAGTGCTAGGCCTTAAGCAAATGTGTGTAAAAAGCATGAAGAGAATGAAAATACAAAGTGAGGGCAAATACAGTGCTCTGTTTTCCAGAAATTGGAACAGGAATGTGTTGCTTTTTTGTATCACTTGAGACCCGAATCTCAGTCTATGTGGGAAATGAGAAGGCCACAGTAGGCTGTGCAGCAGAACGACAGGTTGTGTGCTGTAAAACAAAGAGAGAATTCTGGCGCATCATATTGGTGTGAAGAAGCACTGCCGTGGGGCTGTATAAAAGGTGTGGAGGGAGTGGAAGAATAAAGAAAACAGAAACAGAGAGAGAGGCCAGCTGTGAACAGCACTCAACTTTTTTTTTCTCAACAACTCATTCTAGAAAATGTGAAAGAACATCATCATCATTTAAAACCATTTTTAAATTATTACTAATATGGCATCAATTATGGGTTTTTTGCTTGTACCCATGTGTTTACAATCTGAAAGAAAACGGTGAGAACAACTGCTAAAGATGCCTGACAGTGCACATTTTCTTGGAAATGTATTTTCATATTAAGCAAATGTCAGTACAAACACCTGCAATTTGTATTCCTTGTAACAGTAAGGAACAAATGTAAGGTGGCTCACCACCACTCTCTTTGAATAAGGTTATTGTTACCTTGTGGCTGTTACTGCATGTATTTTTGCAATTTGAAATGTGTTTATTATTAAAAACATTGCTCCTTGTTTACAAAAACATGAAGTAAATAGTAATATAAACTCTTCAGTGAAGAACAGATTGTGAATTACAATAGATTTTGAAGGGAGTACTCTACCAATATTCACTGTTTCTTTACAAGTAATTTGGTTAACACTTAATTTCAAAGTAAGTGCAGAATCAACTAGATAAAATGATATGGGAATTTAAAAATTATTGGAGGTACCACAATAAAGAAGAATAAAGCTGTAAGACTTCTTACTTTTAATGTTGGTTTTTTTTTTTCTCTATTTTGGACAGCTGAGTACACTAAGATCAGTGTGAATTAGCAGAACAGAACAAGATTCTGTGCTGAACTTTGACCAGAAGCATATTAAATTTGTATTCTTTCCTTTTTCCGTTGGCTGTCACATTTGGGTAGGAAACAAAATCTTCACATCTCTTTGCTCTATGCCTGAGAAATATGGAAAAGACATGAGTTGCCCAACCTTTGCTCCATCTTTTGTGCCTGCAGTGAACAACTGAAAGGACTGCACAGAGGTATGGTTTTGTCTCCTAGTATTTTTATGTCACAGTTTGCCCCTGTAAGTGAAAAACCAAATGGCATTTTTGAGCAGATAACAGGTCTGATCCTTCAGGCTTTCTGGGCCTGAATAAAAGAACTACTCATGCCAATGAAAATCTGCAAAGTGTTTTCTGTGGGGAAGTGGTTGAGAAAGCAGCCTGTGGGGTACATGCAGATGCTATGCTCAACATTTATATACAAGGTAGAATGAAATTAGCAGTTAGTTAAGAAGTTGCAATATTTGGTGTGGGCTCTTTTGTTATTAATTTACTTTTTTTTTTTTTTGAGTGACTAAAAAATAACATGAAACCTTTAAAAAGTTATTAATTCAAAAAAAAAAAAAGAATGTATGTATTATTACAGTTACTTGGTGGCTTGTTACTGATGCAGTCTGTTCACCTGCTGTACAGTCTTATTGCAGGAACTGGAATATAATAAAGGACTGTAAGCTTGCAGATGTACTGCTGCCAGTATTATGGGATTGGCTTAAAAATCAGGATGCTTTTACTAAATTCTTAAAAGCAAATTATTTTTTTAGTAGTTCATGAGTAAAAGTTACAATTTTTTAATTAAGTGAAAAATACTCTAAGAAGGAATCCTGATACTCTAGGTGGTGATGTATTAAGAAATTAAAACATTCCCTTAAAACATTTAAGGGAATAATAACTGAGAAGTCAGAGGGAAATTGTCATCCAGCTGAAGTGTTTCTGATAGGATCCTAATGTAATTGGCTCTTTGTCCTTCACTGCTTGACATTTTATCAATGAGCTAGAAGAAAACATCAAATCATCTAAGATAATTACTGCGGATTACACAAAGGCAGATAATGAAGAGGCCAGGTCACTGATCCAAATCACTGCGGTGAATTCAAACAAATCCTATGTATTACTATGTATTACAATACAGCCAGATTAAATAACAAAACCCAAAACAATGACAACAAAAAAACCCGAACCGAACCCACATACATCTAGGTCCAAAACCAAAAGTAGTACTTTCAATATGATATCGTTGGGATGGTGGTGGGTAGATGGCTGAACTTGAGTGCATGTTGTGAAGCTGGCCAATGGAGGGAGGGGAAGCAGCTTTATAGTCACTGAGGTACCAAGGCACAATGTGGGGAGCAACTGGGGGCCGTGACGGGGAGCCTGGGTATCCTCACCACTAGCTGCAGCTCCAGAGGAAACAGGCAAGGTGAGCAGAGTGGGCTGGGGCCAGTGGCCATGTCAGCCACAGGCTGGTGAAGCCCCAGAGGAGGAGGCTGAACCCCAGAGAAGCCAGGAGATGAGGTCTGCAAGGCAAGGTCAGGGTCAGGGCCAGCACAGCGCAAACCCTGAACTGCTTTCACTATTCCATGGATGCCTTAAACTACATTGCTTACGCACAAGCGGGCAGGCCCCACAGTTCACAGGCTCTGAATCTCATTCATATCTAGGTTAGTTAGCTCATTTCTACTTAATAAATCATTAAAAGACATAAACTCTACCACTAGAAAAAGCTTACAATGGTCACACTTAATTGGCAGGAAACTTACCGGTCCTAGTCACACACATTTAATCATTCCCTGTCATCCTATGCAGGGAGAAGGTATTTTCTGAGTTATCACTAAAAGCAGCTCACACAGGGAGAATGCAGCAGTTGTGTGGGGACCAGGAGAAGAAGGGGGCTCAACACAGGGATATCTGAAGTTCTCTGGCTGCTCATCACCTGTGTTGCTACGAGTAGGAAAGACCCAGTGCTGCCCTTGTATGGAAACAGTTAAAACCGCCCACCAGAAGCTATTGCGGCCCTGCCCGGCCTTCACCACGTCAGGGGGCAGCTGTGGCCGCCGCCGCGAGAGGGAGTCCTCAGCACCTTCCAGAACCTTCCGGAGGGCTGGGGCTGGGACCGGGACCGGGACCGGGATCAGCGGTCTACTTCGTGCTGTTCGAGGGGAGAATGAGCCGAAGGAAACAGGGGGACTGGTCGTCGCTTTTTCTCTTGAGGTGGAATCGCAACGGGCAGCAGGGCGGCCGGTGGCTCCTCGCCCTAAGGAAAGGTAAGGGGAGCGCAGCAACAGCAACCCGGCCCTGCAGTGTGAGGGACAGGCTGCCCTGTTCCATGCAGCAGAGGTCCTGGGAGCTGCTGCGGGTGGCTCTGTCCCAGCGGCTGTGGCAGAGCTGTCACGGTCTACGTCTGTTTGGTGCGGATCACTGGGTCTGCAGTTTGCTATGGGTCTGACCCTAGTCTCAGGCATCTGCTCACCAAGAGCGGCTCCTTTGCGGCCGTGTTCGCTGTTCTGTGTGTGGGGCGTGCTCCTTGTCATGTTCCCTGCCACCCTTTAATTAGCATTTTTCCCCATTAACGTGTCCTGTGAGCCGATCACAGGAAAGCCCTTGCAGGTCACTGTGTTCGGTCACTGCTGGACGTTGGTGTGTTTGTGTCTGGTGGTGCCTCCCCTTATCTTCCCAGTTCATGAACCAGTGACCGTTCTTGAGGATGAGGTCCTGCTAATCAGCTTTTGTCTTCATTTCAGAAGACAGTAAGGTAATTCTCGCATACTCTGTCTAAAATTACAGTATCATTTGATTGATAGGATGGTATCATATCCGATTCAGTAGGATCATTTCCGTACTACTGTTAAATGGCATGTTTGTTCAGGAGGTATAATAGAGATGGGGAGGGCCTTTCTCTGTTTAATTCATCATCCATGGTACACCATTTGAAAACGTGACACTTTATAGGAGGGAACAGAAAAACAAACCAAAGGTGTGTTTTTGTCATCACCA
The DNA here is from genome assembly GCA_013400555.1 of Jacana jacana. Lineage (NCBI taxonomy): Eukaryota > Metazoa > Chordata > Aves > Charadriiformes > Jacanidae > Jacana > Jacana jacana. Next base: position 10,880 of record VZTM01002208.1, read on the forward strand.
GTATGTTGTGGAATTGTTGCCATTTTCCTTGAATTTTAATTTAAAATCGCATTACTTGCAATGTGTACCTCCCTTACAAAATCATTGCAGTAATTACAGCTTTCTCAGTCTTAGGTGTCATTTGTAGCTGATAGCAGTGTTTGAAAAGTTGACAAATAAAGGGATTAGATTGGCTGAAATCAGAGTTAGTAATTTTTAATTGTTCTTTTCTGAAACATTACTTAGGTAATGATTTGGGTGTGAGTTTTCTTTTTTTTTTTTTTTTTAAACATGTTCCCACAATCAAAATGTCTAAATTAATGTCTGTTTCAATTAGTGCTCTGGCAGGCTTCTAAATGATTCCGTTAGTTTTCAAGTTGTGAAGTAATGTCAATGAAAATGCTATTGTACTTTTAACTATACAAAATTCCCATTTTTCCTTGTACTTGTATCTCTATTTACTCTATGCTTCAGTACTGTTGAATGTGCTAGACTTTAAAGAGGTGTATGAAGGTAAGCTACCTCATGCTGAACAGGTGAGATTATTTCACGTTAGTGGAAATAAGTAGTGAGAGTGTGAGGGTGGAAAATGAGGGGTATGTACTGTTGAGAGAGCTCAGGTAATTAAGTAACAGTTCTCATTCTAAAAGATGAAGATTTGTTATTCACTCTCTGTGTGAATCATAAATTGTATCTTAAATATGTAATTAAGATAGGTATTCAAAAGTGTTTCAGACACCTCAGTGTACTGGGTAGCATGGCTATGAATTCCAGAAGCTATGAATATTAACCAAAATCCTGTCCAGGATGGTGATGATGTTGCTGCTGATCATCAAACTCCTATTAAACGCCAGGTATAATGTTCAGGCAGATCATGTCATATTGTCCATGTGGTCTGTTTTCTTGTCTTGATTAATAAATAAATTGCATTCTCATTAAGAATACTCATTGTTACTGCTTGTTGTTAGGGATCTCCTGGTATTCTACAAAATTGATCTACTTCCTAATATTCTTGTATTATGTGTTTCTGACTTCACATCCATTTATTTTAAACAAAGAAGCTAGTTGCATAAATGCAGCTTCACAAATGTATCACAAAATGCTCTTTCCCTTTGGTAATAAGTGTATCAAATATCAAAGTTGAAAGAAGGAGGATACAATTGTGCAGGAGAATGATCTGTTCTCAGAAACATCTCTGTAGGTTATAACTCATTAAAACATTATGTTTCTTTTTGTTGTTCATCACTGTCCCCATTGTAGTAACATGAACCTTTTATGCATGTGAATTGTATAACCTTCTTGCTTAATGTTGACTGCCCCTGCTTTGTACTTTAAGTGAATGTTGTCACTGCAGTCCATGTGGCATTGTATAAATCTTAAGAGATAGTAAAAAGAATAGTATTCATCTTGATATTGATTCTTGTGGCACTCCTGTACTTGCTACACTTCTTTAAAACTATTCCCACTTGTAAGTCTCCTTTGATTTGTAATCTGCTCTTATTAATCTACTCTAGTAACTCAGATATTTTAAGGTAACTTTGTAGACTTGCTCTTTATATTGGGCTGTCTCTAAAGCTTTGCAGCTTCTCTTGCATATTTCTTAAGTATCTTTTCCCCTTAAGTCTCCAAAATGTCTTTGTTAATATCCTATGTTAATGACTGAAGCAATTGAATGGTTTGTGAGGAAGGGCTGTTGTAGTCTAACACCTTTATAGCATGCTGTAAAGGCAGGGAAACCAAAGAGAGGTATGGGGAAGAGTTTTGGTTAGGGAGTTGGGCTTCACATAGGAAGCTTCTGCTTCACCAAGCTCAGAGGTTGGTTCATGTGAAGGCAGGGATTGATGTGTTAACTGAGTGTCTGCAGCGAAGCAATCTGATTGGGAACCACTGATTTGACTCTTGTTGCTTGTTTTGACACTTGTGCTGTGACTATGGGCTCTGCTGGTCACCATATTTTCTCCTGAGAGGACAAAAGTCAGGCACAGTTGCTAATGAATATTGTGCAATTTCCTTATACTATGCTGGTTATCTGTACCCAGGTATCCTCTTGACAGCCTTTTTAGTATAACCACCTTATTCCTAGGACAATAACTATGTTATAAAATGGACATCACAGATTAATGCACATTTTCTGCCTGAGGAGAGAAATGAATTGATTTACATATCTAATAAATATTTTAATGGCATACACACCTCTGCTACTTTATCTCATTCTTTGTTGCAGATAATTATTGAAAGAAAAGTACTGTAGAAAAGGCAGTACTGGATATGTGTGCAAGCAATATCATGGGTAGTCAACTGCAGTTAATACTTAATATTAAAAAAACATAGTTGTTTAAAGTTTCAGACTAACTCTGCTTGTTCTGTGGCTCTTCAGGGGAGTGGAGAATGAATCATGCTTTCCTCTCTCATGGAACATGATTACAAGTGTGTTAAAGATCCTTTTCAGGTTAAATTATAATGCTTGGAATTCAGTTTCCTGTACGGTTTTGTAATTTATTTTAATTTCTGATTGATCAAGTGTCTAATCTTAAAAGTATGGTAAGAGTTTCCTTATGCTCCTTTTGAGCCCTACCAAAGAACTCCAGCTTAAAGTCCTCATAATTGCATCTGATACAGGCTTAAACTGAAACAGATGTTGGTGAGTGTGCCAGTGAAATAGGCAGCAGTCACTGCTACACATGCACTTTTTATTAACTTAGTGCCCTTGAGGTTATAGCATAGACTGGTTTGTGTCAGGGCCGTGGTTGTGCTAATGGGCCCTGATTGCCATGACCGGACTTACCTGGGGCCTCTTCTAATCCAGATCCCCTGGACATCCTGGGGCCCTTACTTGTGCTCCATCCCAAATATACCTGTACCCAGCTGTGTCTCATGCTGCCTTGGCTTACTGACAGTTTTTCCTGGATGGACCTTGGATGAGACACTGCAGTCTCATCTCTGGTTATGTCTCCAGGAGGAAGGTTGAATTTGTGTCACAGCCTGTATGCCTGTACTGTCTCATAGTCCCTATGTACACCCTGGACCTTCTCTTTTCTGAACCCAGTGGAAGCTATCCCGCTCCCAGCCTGGCCCTGTTTGATCCTGTGGGACTGTCCCCTGTTTGGTGAGCTGTCCTTGCCTGGTCTGTGATCACCTCAGTTCCGGGCTTGTCTGCACTCTTGGAGCAGTCCATCTTCTTGCCCTTCTCTGACAAGTTTTTCTTTTTATAATATCATATTTGCAATCTCTTGAAAAGTTGTCCAAAAACATTGTGAAGATCCTGTCATCAAGCTAAAGCTCTTATTGCACAGTTTACATGAAGGATTTTATGTAAAAAGAAATCCACTTCGTATTTGAAGGAGAAACTTCCTGCCACTAGAGTTCCTAGGTGACATCCAGATCAGCAATGTTGCAGAGATGTAATGGCCAAAGCAAGAGGAACCTGATTAAGGAATGTTTCCCTTAAAGGTAATCTTACAAGCATAAGTTAAATTGTCAGTTCCCATCTGTAATCTGGAACTTCTCTAAATTTCATTTGATTTCTCAAAACCTGTGAATTCTAGTATATAGAGATCATCTCTGTGGTTCACATAACTTAATATGTTTGGAGATGTAAAATGCCTGGGCAAAAAAAAAGGTAAGAAAGGAGAAGGGAAAAAATCAATCATAATGATATTTCTGCATGGAAGACTACTAAAATCTGGGAGGAAACAGTAGCATCATGGGAATATAATCTCTTTGTCTACCCCTTTTGGGAATTTGCTTTTAAAGAAATTAGGGTGTTGAGTAAGTGTCTTTTTAAATTCAATAGAAAAAAAGGGCATTTAACTGTAAAATCTGAATCTATTTTTAGTGAAGGAATTATAATTATTTCAGAGTGGTTTTGATTCCTTAATGTGGTATAAAATCAGTCTTAAGCTCTCTAAAGAAATGGGAGTAATTTTGCAGAATAAGACTCGCAGAACTGTTTGGTGTCCTAAGTGATCTGCAGCACTTCTGCGTATTGGTGCTCTTCTATTTATGTCCAGTCCATTCCTGTTGCTTCCTCCTGCTCCCTGCACTGGTACAGAGAGCAGCTCAGGCTGCAGTGCTCATCATTGTGAGTCGAGGAAACAGAGCTACCAGGCTGGGAGTGCTTATGTGTCAAAAGTGGGGGGGAAAGAGGGAAGTTTCTTGTGCTGTTTCTGAGGAGGTATGAAATAGCTCAAAATTGTATGACATGAGAAAAGAACATGCTTTTGAAAGTCCTGAAGGGACTGAATGTTTTGTAACGGTAAGATGATTTGAGATATGCTGCTACGTGGAGGATGTGCCAGATGTTAAAGCTTTTCTACAGGAGTGTATGTTTTCATTCTGCTTTTATGGCCGAATGCTTCTATTCAAGTAGTTGGATCTCTGCATAGGCACAAGCAGTACCTAGTATGAGAAAGGTAATGGAATTAAAACATGAAAAAATATGATACAATTGAAAGTAAGAATGTAATGAATGACAGACAGGTAGCTGTAGATTTGTATTCCTCTATCATCTTCATTTAAAATGCTAAATAAAAGGTGTTCCATATTTCAGTAATGGAGACATGATTTGATTCACTGAGCACTTACTAAAACAATGATTCTATGCTATGTTATGAGTTAGCTTGCATAGAAGATGAGCTACAGGAAGAATCCAACGGTAAATGGGCAGTCTGGCAATCCTTTGAGCTTTTTGTCCTGTATGTAGCTTCTGTAACACACACCATGTTTCATCTTTTATGATTCTGTATCACAAAGATAACTATGGGAGCTCTCTGCAGGTGTTCGGCAGTTAAGAAAAAGTTGGAAAAGATTAGGACTTAAACAAAGAGTGTTTAGCTGATTAGGCTACAGTAGAATATCTTAGACAGCACACGCAACAGGGTGCTACTACAAAGGCTGTTACAGTATCAAACTAAGTAACATGAAAAGGAACAGGATGATTTAAATAGGGATTTTTTTTTTTTCTAGCTCTTTTAGGGGTTTCTGTACTGTGTAACTATGTGGTACCTCAGAGTACCAAGTAAATCTGCATAGCAGAATTGCTAGTGAATCTTGCAGTATTTTTGGCTGTTTTCTTTTCAAATGTATTTTGCAGTTACACAGGAACTAAGTAGTATCCTATTATATGCTTCCAGTCTGTTTGTAGTGGGAACGCTAAGCTTTTTGTTTGTTTGTTTTTTTAAAGGAAAGGCAGAGTGACTATAAACTGGTGATTATGAAGTTTATATGCTCTTTTCAAATTTAATTTTTTGGTGTTATTCCTGTGAGATGAGATGACTAAATAAATGCTAGATATTCTTTGTTGTGTTATGTAGCCTGAAATCCATTTAAGCTCATTTAAACTTGCAAGTTTACTTAGGAAACAGAAACAATGGCAAGAAAGCATTAGATTAGGGGCCATGGTTGTAGTGATCTACTGGATCACTTAAGGCCNCTCTAATGCCAGAGATGGATGGAAATGAGTTTACACTTTCCCTTCCTCTTGTACTGAGTTCTTTAGTCTTCTGCATGCCAGGGCTTAGTGATCCTTCTCACCTCCAAGGGCTTGTGAATGTGCCTGTTTCTTGTGTGATAGCATGAAAATGATTAAAGGATGCTCTCTGCACCACCTTCAGAGTCATGTTGAAGATTTTGGGAATCATTATAAAACTTATCATTCTTGGAACCACTAGCTTTGTAGTAACACTGGTGGTATTTCTACCAGTGATCCTGCTGACCCTCTGTATTTTCCTATAGAGTCATATTTCTCATTAATACATCTTGTGCCTTGTTAGCTGACTCTAATATCAAAGTCTATGTTGTGTATGTTGTTTTGTTGTATGTTTTTGTCTGACTTAAATGTTTCTACCCAGAGTTTTCAGCTAGTTCAGTAAGTTGAGCTGAAAATAGTGTTTTCTTCAGTACTGGATGATTACTTAATAGATGAAAATATTTCTGGGAATGTAGATTGGATATCTCTTACTGTGATTTCTTTAAATTGGTTTATGTACTTACAGGGCTCATTGAAAATCTGCCTAGATGGCTATGTCACTTCTGGACTGAGAGCTTGTGAAATTTTTACCCTTTGGCTTCAAAAGCCTCACTTCAGTGATTAGGTCCACAGTACAATTCTGATTATTTGTGAGTTGGATACAGAAAATTGTGGCTCAAGTGCTAAATAAAGTATGTTATGATTATATGTCAGAAACTCGAAGGTCAGACTTTGGCAGACTAATTCCTACTAGATCAAATGGCTATGCCATGTAAATCAATACGTCTTTTGGTTTTTTGTAACATTTCTATTTTTAATGAGTAGGATGTCTCTTTAGGCTTAGTAGTGAATTGACATGAACCAGAGGCAAGTAATACAAACTTTTCTCCTACTCTATGTAAAACTATTATACCTATCAATTCTTGTAACATGAATTGATGGTGTAAACATGCGCAGCTTTTACTTGGCTTATGTATTAATATATTTAATTTGAAAGAAAGCAGTGTACACTTGTGAAGAAAAAGGAAAAACTAACATTAAATGCTTGGTTTTATCCAAAGATATGTATACAAAGTAGAGAATGGCAAATTGAACTAGTCAGGAACTGAAAAAAAAAAATACCTTGCTAAAATACTGGAGAGACTCCTTGTGGGCATCATACATACATAACTCAGTTGTCCTAATACTCTCTTGTGCACTTTGCCTTGATAACTGTTGCCTGGGTGGCTTAGTGACAAAGAAAAGGGCTTTGCACCTTCAACACCTAGTAGAATTCAGTATGATTTTCTATTTAGCTTAAATATCTTTATCTTGAGCTTCTTCTCCCACCTTACCCTGAAGCACAGAATTGCCATCCTCCAGTTTTTATGTCCCAAGGTGTCAGTGTAGCACATGATGGCAGCTGCAGTATGAACTAATCAGCAAAAGGTGCCCTCCTTTCTTTTCAGTGGCAGCTCTATATTTCCATATCAGTGAAACCTTAAATGAGGCTTAAGTTCTGGCTTTTGTGAATGTCTCAATTGTGTAACTTGACATTGTCTTAATAAGGTAAGTAGTATAATAATGACTGTGGTATTTTGATTAGTGCCTCTTAATTGATGTGAACTGTTTCTACTCAGTGTCTGGTAAAGATAACTGAAGTCTATAGGAAAAAAAGAATTTGTGCAATAGGTAAAGGGACATCAGTAGTTCTTCAGAATGCTGTATTATGAAAGCTATGAGAGGTTTGTTTCTATGATGGCATCCAGCTCACTGTTGAAAACTTACATAGGTTTCTGTTAGATTAGATGCATGTGGATTTGTATGCCTTATTCTGTTAATGGTCTTAAATGGAACACATGGAACTTGAAAGCCAAGTGTTTGTTTTTTTGTTTGGCCAACTGGCTAACTGTTCCTATGCTAGGATGGGAATATGAAAGCTTGATCTGTCTCAGTTACTGTGTGGCCTTTAGTGCTTTAGTAAGTCAGCTAACCAGTTTTCTATGTGTATTAATCTAAAATGTATAAGAATGCTTCCCTACACTGAGAATGACTTTGCTGTATCCAAAGTGTCCCAATTGCTAATACTTGTCCTGTTGAATTTACGTATGTACTTCTAGTCAAAGATTATAAAGTGATTTAAGTCTAAGCACTCATTTGCTTCCTTCCAATCAGATTGTATATTCTCTTGTAAATAGAATAACTTGTTTTATTTAGCAGTTAACTGCTGACAGAAGCAGAACTGGATCTCTGTGATGGGATCCTGCCAACCTACCACTCATGAATTTAGTTGCCTTTATAGGTATACCTTAATTTGGGGGTTCAGGGTGAAGTGTGATACTCTACTAGCATGCCTTAATGGATCTCAATTTGAAAAGTTGGAGTATTCCACAACTCTTTACTGTGATGAAGCCAGACAGAACACAATGGGTCTAGACGTCCACCAACTGTGGGTGTATTCTTCCACTCCTAAGCTGTAACCAAGGTTACTGTCCTTAAATCTCAGTGCATTTGAGCAGTGTAAGCTTTTCAGAGCTGAAAAACTGGGCTAGGTAAACCAGGGCATATTTTGAAAGAAGTAAGGAACAGTTTTCTGTGGTTCTACTACTGTAGGTTGTATACTGGTACACTGTACGTATTTTTAGGTGAGAGAAAGGAGGCAGTCATGCAGGGAGGCCTGTCTTGGGCCCAGAGTCTAATATTAGTTCCATGTGCAAGCATAGCTGTTCAGCAATTTTCATGTCTTCCTTTCCTTGACTAAGCTTGGCCTGGGCTTGTGTAGTAATTTTGGAAAGCCTTGGTAATACAAATAGCTGCAGTATGTTGTTGTTTTCTTAAAAGAATAAAACAGAGAAAGGGTCTGATGTTTATAGTTATATTTGCTAAACATACATTAATAAATCTATGTAGTGCATAAATGGAAACTTTTGTTTTCGTTGAATGGATGACTTGGATTTGTTTCAGTACAGAATCATTCAATTTAGCATCCAGAATGGAAATACAAACTACTGCTTATGCAAAACTGAATTATAGCCTACAGAACAAAACAAGAACCTGGGAAGCTACTTCACTAGAAAGGGATTTATCAGTGCATAGGTTAGTTTAATGTCTTGAGATTTCTTTTCGTAACCTTTTATATAAGAAGTGCCAAAGGGTTACCAATTTCTTGTTGAATTTATGTGCCTCTCCAGTACTGATCATTGAAGTGCTTGCATAATGTTTGTGTGTTTAGGAGATGGTGAAAAAGCAATGGAGAAATTAAAGATAACTTTTTCTTTCCTTAAATAACCGTGTATGAAAACAAGAAAATTAGGTACAACACAAAAATGGTGGAACTAAAAAAGTAACAGTTGTTTTTCTAGAATGCACAATATGGGGATTTTTTCTCATAAGATAATATTCTGGTGTTTTGATCAGATGATAGGAAAAACATCTTGCATTGAGGGCGGAGTGAGGAGCCCGAGGGGAGTAGGAAAAGGAGAACCTCAGTCTGAAAGCGTTAACTTACATGATCTCTGTCTCAAGCCTAAAATTAAGTAAAACAACAGGAAAGCTGATCTCCCTAAGTCTAATCAGAACATTTGAACAGCAGAGTGAATGGGTCTGGGCTCTTATTCTGAGTATTTGACTTCTGTAAGGTAGCAATCATGGTGGCTAGAGTTCTGAATGGCCTTGCCTGTTTGTAGGCATGCCAGCCCTGTCTAACCGCAGTGAGCTAGGTGGCTCCATGTGGTTGGCTGTCAAGAGGCACTTCTTTCTTCTTTCCTTGTTTATTAGATGTTTCAGTTGACATCTTTGTGTCTACTGTGTGACTGAAAATTGGCAGACAACTAGTACAGATTTACTTAAAATAATCATAGTTAACAAATATTGCATGAACCTTTAAGACAAAACTTAAGGTTTTGTCATCATCAGTGGATGTCTATAGTAAGCTTATGCTTCAGTGTACTCTAGCAAAACTGTACTCTTAACTGTACTTAGAAATTTTCTGTTAGTTGACTTGAGGGGTGGCAGGCAGTTGTGTGCCTCAAAGGAATCTACTGCGGAAGAAATCTAGAAATGTTATTTGAAAAGAAAATCCAAGTTATGAAGTCGGACTCTATCAGTCATTTTCTGTCTTACCTGTCAAAAATAAGACTGTTCTGGATAGCAATACTAAGATTTGTAAAGTGTGTAGACATCTAAATCTGGAAGTTCTTGGCTAATAAAAGGAGGAGTGATTCTGTCAAAACTCATCAAATTATACGGACATATATTTGTATCCAGGAAATACATACATTACCTATCTCACTGTTACAATTTTAGTTATGGTAATCTGTAAGAACTTCTAAATGTGGGGAAAAACATGGACTGTGTTCTCACTACTGTGTTTTCTTAGGTATTGTGCTTTTTCACTGAAAAAGGCTTTGGTAACTGCCAGGAAAGGTTGCATGTTGTTTTTGAAATATGTTAGTTCTCTGCAATAAAGCTTATGATGATAATTGTCAGTTTTTAGCATGTTTTAAGTAGGTTACCACAACACCACATCTGTACTCAAGAAAAGAATGATTCCGCTGATTTGCTTACCTGCTTTGTAAAGTCTTATGCTAGCATCTGATATTTGTCAAATTCAGAAGGCAATAATTAGGTTAATTTTCATGACCCCTTTTTTCTCCTTCCACTTCAATAGGTTTTTTTCTGACTTCTGTTGCAGGTGACCAACAGTTTCCTATTTTTGAATTTCAGAGAAACAGTTAGCCCTTCACTGTGGGTGAAAGTAATACTGAGCAGGAATCTGTGTGTTGAAACTGGTCCAGTTTGGGTGGTTCTGCTCTCTCTATTTGGCAGAAGATTAGTGTAATGCTTGTTCAGTGATGCTGTGAGGAAGTTACTGCATTAGCTGGGCACAGCTGAAGAGAAGTCAGTCCAATGACACAAGTATGCTAGTGTTGCAAGATCTTAAGGAAGAGCAAAAATCCTCCAGATGCGTCTTGGGGGACAGTTTGTCCTGGAATTGCTTGAATGCTGTGTTGGGGCACTTATCCCTTGTGCCTGTTTGTCATTAGTGTGCTTGATTCAATGACAAGATGATTCAAGGCATAGCATCACCTGCCCCTTTCTCTCTTGAGACATTTTTCATTGTTTCTAAGTGAAACTTTTGTGTTTTTTAGACTTCTATGTTTTAGCTGTCTTATTCTGCATGTCCTCAAGGAAAAATGTGTTAGTGTCGTCTGTTGTATATTGGATACTCTTTATGCTTTAGAAGTGCTGTGGTTTAACTTGTACTGATGCTCCTGTTGGAACTTCTGGCTCAACTAGGCAATGAATCTGACCTTTGGAGGTTTTTTATGAGGTATTAAGAACATCATACACCCATTTAAAGTCTGAATGTATAATAATAAAAGGAAAATGGAATCATACATTGTATATTTGTTCCTCTGGATACTCTGATTCTTCTAAGTCAGGCCTTATTCTGTGTGGTGTTGAGTTCATGAGTGATGTGTTCCTGTGCTCTGATGTAGCAAAAATATCAATGTAGCCTTTTCCCACAACATAATTAAAGATGTTATGTGGAGAGCAGCATCCCTCTGCTGGATGTGAAGGGCCACCAGTAAGACTGTGTGACTCAGTAACATGTAAAAAAATAAAGATCCTCCTGCCCCCACTATTAAATTTCAGATTAATTAAATCAAGAAAGAAAACACTTAGCTTTCCAGATTGATTTCCAGCATGCTTGAAGGAGGACTGAAGTTACAGCTTTGAAGGACTCTTGTTTTGACACTGCTATTTATTGACCCTCATTGTTATACTGACAGTGTAAACTATTAGTCAAGACTGTGCTCAAGACCAACACTAACTCCAGTTATTATGACTGTGTTCCTGTAGGAAAGCAGTGGACTGGGAAGCTGTGTTAGTTGCACGTGTTGTATAGTCTATGTGATGAATGGGCATTGGAAAAGTGTTGTGTTCATGTTGGAGAGCAATGTTTGACTTTTCCTGGAGGGATTTCATGGCTTTATTCTCCATTGCTTCTGTACATAGAGGTGTGCAGAATAGTCTCCATATGAATGATCTGTTATGTTTGTGGCATTGCACGTAATGCTGTGTCTAATTCTAAAGATGGTCTCACTGGTCTCCTTATTATACCATATCTTAAAATGACCTGTGATGAAATAATCTGTTTATTTTGATTCCATTACCTATTGGTTTGCTTTACCTTCAAGATCTTGAGAAGAGTTTGTGCGCAGTTATTGCAGGTTTATGTTCTCTGTTCTACTTCAGTATTAGCTAAATCTGTCTTAGGCTCTTCAGCTCCCTTTCTGAGCCTAGAGGATTCTAGCCTACCAGTCACAGTTATAATAAATTTGAGTGTTTAATATTTTGAAAAATTCTGCAAAGTATGAGCTGCAGTGCTAGCTCACAGAAGCACTGAGATGCCTTCATTTGATAGTATAGCATCCTTCTTGAATTGATTATGATTTAAAGTAAACTGTCTGATACTGTAAATGGGATTTCTTGATGAGTCACTTATCTATCTGTCTGAAAACAATTTGCAGTAATGGCTTGCCAAATCTGAGACAATAGAGAACATGTGGCTGTGCTCTGCTTCATCAGAGTAGGAGTTAGGAGGGTCACCTTTGGGGAAGTCACAGACTATAGGAAAGGTCTGAGTGAAGACAAAGAATTCTGGGTACTTTAGTGACTAGGGACTGTAGCCCAGGGATCGTACTGACAGATCAGTGCATAGTTCAGGTGTCTGTAGTGCATTAAAGATAGGATTTGAGGTATATCATGTGCTTCACCTTTTTATCTTTTCATCACAAGAGAAACTAGATTCAGAGCATCATTGTGGCTGAAATTCTGGAAGAGACTATGTTTAAGCACTTGTGAAGCCCAAGAAGTCCTACACCTGGGATCTTGTACACTCATTACACTTTCATGGGAGTTTAAAATGTAGTTGTTGTCCCAAAGTGTGCCAAGAATGTGCTTTTGTTTATCAGTGAGAGAGAAAGCAGCAGTCTTTTGGGATTAAGAGTGCTTGATCCGAAGAGTGCTAGTGGACCAAGAGATAGAACCAGCATCATAACCTCTTCTGACTTTTAAAATACAACACAACACAGTAGCTTTTGGATTGCAGCTCTGGATTTACTGATTGCTGCCTTGATTTGTAGCGTAACCAGGAATGATGAGATAGTTACATCTATCTTTCCTTGAGCATGAATGAGTTAAACATTCAGTCCAATGACACAGGTATGCTAGTGTTGCAAAACCATATGGAAGAGCAAATTTTATTAAAACTNCTGTCAGCTTGAAAGGTCATGGTTTAGGCGGTCATTCCTAAGCCCCTTGGATAATGTTTACAGTGCTCTCAAATGACTTAAAATGGACTAAATTGTTTTCAGCCGACAGTAGTAAAGGTCATGAAGGAAATCTGTTTAGTCAGCCTTGCTTGCTTCCTAAGTACACCTAGTAAAAAATGTGCCATAAACTGCAGCAAGAAAGAAGTTTTAGCTTTAAAAGACACTGGAGGCTAAGGGAATGGAATGTATCTCCTGTGGATATAAATTGCTTGGCAGAGAATCTGCTAAGCAGGGGTTGTTAAGGCTAACTTTTGTCCAATCCTGTTAGCTTCTACCTTTTCCTTTTGTTGGCCCTTTCATGTTACAGATCATTACTTGGAGAATTTGTTGGTTTAGGGGCATATCCTAATCTTGGTGTGAGTGCTTGTAATGCCTGGAGACTGTAATGAGAGGCAGGCATGCTCTTCAGGAGGTGTGTGGGCAGAGGTGTGTAGCAGACAAAAAAGGCTATACCTCACTGTTGCGTTTCCTGGGATGCCTTTTCAGCTCTCACTTGCAACCAGAATCTAGTGGCGTTAGTCCCATAGTTATCCTCTGTGTAGTACCTCACTGTGAATGTTGTTGTGTTGATTAGTGATGGTTCTTGCTGAGTAAGGGGTTGCAAATGATCAATTAGTCCTATAATTCAAGAAAAAACAAATTACTGTCTCCAGCTTGGCATGATACCATGTAGCAAGGAATAAGTTCAGAAACTTCAGCTAGAAACTAATACTACTGAGTTGATTCAAGGCAGTTTCTGCTGTGTTTGTCAAGTCTTGGGAAGCGTGACTCTTAAATGGTGTCTACGGCCCGCTTATTAGTTGATACCTTGTGGTGGTATCATATACATTTTTTTTAAGGCATCTCAAATCTATATAGTTGAAACTTATCCTCTCTATATACATGTTAATAAGCAGAATGTACTTCTCACAGTTCAAATGGATTCTCATCGGTTGAAACCTTGATATAGGTCAGGAGAATTAGCTATTGGTTGTACTAGAAAAATTTAACTAGTTGAACCTACATGTAAAATTTATGAATTGCAATTAAGAGAAAAAAAAAATAAAATCCCAGCCTTATTTAAATTACAGCAGCGTGCAAGTAGCACTTTGGCTCTTTTGATGGGTTGGAACTCTACTGAGCAAGGTCTGAGAAGGTACCTGGCTCCCTGATTTCAATACTACATTGAGGAATTTCATTGGTCCTAATCTTGATAAATCCACAAGCCTTTTGCCAAACTTCAGGCTGGATTTTTCTATACCATTCTGCCACTCTGCTGCTAGCTCAAATTCCATTTGGATAGATGATGCCTGTGTTTGCTCATCCTCACCCCTGCACTGTGTATACCTTGCAAAACTGTATCATGTTGCATAGTGCCAAGTCTCAAAGAAATAGAGATTTAAGGTAAGGAGCTCAAAAATATTGGTGAATCTGTTCTTAGTTTGATTCTTCTGTAATCCAGATGTATTTGCTAATTTGTTATGAAAAAAAAATGCATGCTTGGCTGTAATTGACATTGACTTTCATTTTGAAAAGGGTAAGGTCTCTTTCCAGGCATAGAACCTGACATGTTGCAGGCAGTTCTGCGGAACTCTGGAGACAGTGATGACTCAAAGGAACCCTTCTCTCTCTACTGTACTCTCTGTAGGTATGAAGTAGGTCAGGACCTCACTGAAAGAAGCACCAGGAACACTATACAAAGATGGGGGTCTGCATTCAACAGAAATTCTTGACGGGGAAGTTGCAACATCTTTATATATGTAGAATTGGGAGCATCCAGCCATATCCACAGCTGAACTTTTTTGTTTTTTAAATTATTTTTCTCCCAGCATAAGGTATAATGTATTTATTATTTTGGCTGATGGATGGTCATTGATTTGTAAAAAA
>VZTM01002219.1:21913-32132 GCA_013400555.1 Jacana jacana
GAGGGTACCCATCCAGCCAGTTCCTTATCCACCAAGTGGTCCATCCATCCATCAAATCTGTGACTTTACAGTTTTGAGACCAGGATGTCGTGTGGGACAGTGTCAAAAGCTTTGCATAAGTCCAAGTAGATAATGTCTGCTGCTCTGCCCTTGTCCATGAAGCCTGTGGCAGTATCGTAAAAGGCCACCAAATTTGTCGTGCACGATTTGCCCTTACTGAAGCCATGTTGGCTGTCTCCTATCACCTCTTTCTCCTTGTTTTCCATGTTCCTTAACAGAGATTCCAGGAGGATCTGCTCCATGATCTCACCAAGCACAGAGGTGAGACTGATGATGATAATGCTGATCTGTGCCTGGAGTTGGGTGAGATATGGCTGCCCAGAATTCTCTCTGTGGTGGCAGCTTGCCAGGCTAGGTGCCTGAGGTGAGGTTCTGCAGCAGACTGAGCTCTCTTCTCTGGGGAGCAAGCCCTGGGCTGCTCATACCAGACATGACAGGTTCCAGCCAGACCTGTAATGGTGACATGAGTGTTGAATCCAGCCCAGCCTGTCAGGGTTGTCCCTGGTGCCTCCATGAAAACCTACTTAAGAAAGGATAAAATAACACAGGTGGAGCGGAGCGAGGAGGAAAAAAGCAAGTGTGATGAAATGGCCCTGTGAGCACTGTGGGTGGAGGGAGGAGGTGGTGCCACTGGCCAGGGATGGGCATGGCCCCTGCAGCCTGGGGAGTCTGGTGGAGCAGATTAGTGCATAGCAGCTGGACCCAATGTGGTAAGCAGGTGAATACTTCCCAAAGGAAGTGACATCTGTGGAAGGCTCTTGCTGGGGCAGGGGAATAGTGTGTCTTTAAACCCCTGTCCTCCTTGTCCTCACTGAATGGTGGTGGGGAGAAGGTAGAGAAGTTGGGAATGAAGGATGTAAGTGGAGTCAGGGAAGAAAGGTGTGGAGGTGCAAAGGTGTTTTAATTTTGTTTTTGTTTCTCACTAGTTAAATCTGGTTTAATTGTCAATACATGAAATTAATTTTTCCTTGAGCAGAGTCTATGTTGCTGTGACACTATTTGGTAAGTGATTTCCTTATCTTTTTCTTGACCTGACAGCTTTCTTACCCTGTTTTCTACCGTGTCCTGTTGGAGGCTGGACAGGTGTCTGCCAAGCCCACCACACAGCTCACCAGTCTTAGCCTGTGTCAGAGGGCAGTGAATATCTGAAAAATGAGCACTGTATCGGTGGTGAAGATGTCTGTGCAAATGTCTGTGCCGTGTGTTAAAAGGCTTCCAAATTTTAGGTATGTCTGCTCTGATGTTTGTGGCTGTGAGATGTGGCTTCTACAAACTCTGTCACCTAGTTAACAAGGAATAACCAGGCCATGAATATAGCTCAGAGATGTGCATCCGGGGTGTTATTAGTGAAAGGCTTTGTATTTTCTTCTGTATTCATGGAATCATGGAATTTCAGAGTTGGAAGGGACCTCTAGAGATTATCTAGTCCAACTCCTGCTAAAGCAGGATTGCCTAGAGTGTATTACTCAGGGCTGCATCCAGGCAGGTCTTGAAAACCTCTAGGGGATTCCACGACCTCCCTGGGCAGCCTGTTCAAGTGCTCTATCAGCCTTATCAGAAGGAAGTTTTTCATCACATTTGAATGGAATCTTCTATGTTCCAGTTTGTACCTGTTGCCTCTTGTCCTATAGCTGGAAACCACTGAAAAGAGTCTGGCCCTGTCCTCCATCAGCCCACCCTTTAGGTACTTATAACAAGTTGTGCTTGCAGGAAGAGATCACAGAATCATCACAGTTGGAAAGTATCTNTGAGGTCTCCCCTTAGCCTCCTCTTCAAACTAAACGTGCCCAGTTCTCTCAGCCTCTCCTCATGTCACTTGTTTTTTAGACCCCTCACCAGCTTGATAGCTCTCCTCTGGACACACTCTAGCACCTCAATGTCCTACTTGTAGTGAGGGGCCCAGAACTGAACACAGTACTCAAGGTGAGGTTTCACCAGTGCTGAGTACAGAGGCGCCCTACTCCTGCTGGCCATGTTATTCCTGATACCAGCCAGGATGCTGTTGGCCTTCTTGGCCACCTGGGCACACTGCTGGCTTGTGTTAAGCAGGCTGTCCACCAGCACCTCCAGGTCCTTTTCTGCTGGGCAGCTTTCCAGCCATTCTTCCTAAGCCTGTAGCATTGCTTGGGGTTGTTGAGACCAAAATGCAGGACTCAGCATGTGGCCTTATTGAACCTCATACAGTTGGTCTTGGTCCATCAATCCAACCTACCAGATGGTTGCTGTGTGTAAGTTATGTAGGTCCCTAGACAGGCTACCTGCTAGATGTGTTTCTGTATGAGTACCTGACCTCACAACATGTTTTTGTCTTGATTCATACTGCCACTTGACACTTTTAAATGTTTTTGGACAGGTACTCTCTCAGAACAGGTATTCCTGACAGTCACAGATCCTGTCCTTCCCAAGAAGGAGTCAGAAGTTGGAGGCTTGCTTAATTTTGCACCAGGGAGTAGTTCCATGGTCTATAACTTGCTCTATTCTTCTGTTTGCTAAACAAAGCAATCAGCTATTGAATTCGGTCCTACCACCTCTCTGTGGTGGCAGCTGTCTTGTGTTTAGTGCCATGGTGAAAGATGTGCAGTCATCCGAAGCCAGCAGCCCCCTGTCTTTGTGCCTTTTGAGCAGTGAAAGAGTTGGGGTACTGCTGTTGGTATTAGGTGTTATACTCAAATGCAATTCAAATGTTAATTGCAACTTCTATTTCCTGGTCAGTCTCCCTTTAACAACTGTCTGGGTATTAAAACTTGCCAGTGATATGCTGATATGTTAGTCCCCACTAGATGAAAAACAGGATGTAGGATAGCATAGTAAATGAATGATGATCTCAATCTACAATGTCACTGCAGAGCCATAATAACAATGAGTGTTCAGAATTAGGGGCTGATGGTAGTGGTCAGAAATTGACTTTACTGCAATGCAGGGGCTTCTGCCTTACTGATGTGCTGTTCTGAGAGGACTTCTGCTGTCAAAGCTCTGTGATTCAGGATTCTTTAGATGGCTTGGTGAGGTTTATCCCACTCCTGGATAGTTGCCTGCTATTTGCTGCTTATCCCTGTGGGCAGCAGTGGCAGCCAAGGGAAGACTGAAGTGCATCAAGTGGACCATGGAGCTCTGGAAGTGCAAGCAAATGACATGGGAGCTTGGGAGGAGGCTTTCTGAAGCCTACGGTTAAAAGGTAATAGTTTTGGTGGAAGGAAACACTATTTGGCAGTTAGTAAGTGGTTTTGTGACTAGTGCTACTTACAAAGTTTTGCCTGTTACAACACTATTTCTCTCTTTGAGGAATGAGGATGGAGTGAGAAATGTGGAACAGCTCATGAAATACATCAAGAGCATCTTTGCCAAGGGGTTTGCCAGCCTGGGGAAAAAGACTTCGAAATAGGTATGATGAGTGGGTATGGGCAGTAGTAGTAACTTGCAGTTGAGAACAGTGGGGTTTGGGCTTTAAGTGTGGGCAGTGTTACAGGAACGAGAGTACCCTCAGGAAGGATAAAACCAAGCATCCTTTGAGTGCCTCTACAAACAGCCCAGATAACAGTGGGAGGCAGAAGTCTTTTGTATAGAGCTGCAGGGATTGCTGGTGGAACTGAGATGTGGTGGGACTGCTTATGTGGCTCCTGTCCAGTGGTGAAGCAATATAGGCCACCTTGGAAAGAGGGAAAAACAGTCCTTTGGAAGAGCAGCTGAGATGCATGGGCTCTTGTAGTACTTAGGAAAATTAATAGTTACATCAGTTGCAGAGGAAACTTCTGACTAAGTTCCAGATCTAAGAGATGTCTACAGAAAATGGCAGTGTAGCCAAGACATGAAGGGGTAGTTTTACCAGTGAATAATGGAATGGTGTTAGAAAAGCTAGAGCTCAGCTGCAGTTGATGAAGTATGTCAAGGGCAATAATACAGATTTGTACCAATAATGTAGCAACTGAAGAATAGAAAAAGGAGTCTGTGCACTTGCTGCTGAGTGGGGTGGATGAGTTACTGACATCAGACTAACAAGGTTGTGGGGTGCCCAGTGCTTTTATTGCCTCAGTCTTCACCACAAGGTCACCTAGGCTCCTTTTGCAGAGTGGGTGTGTGTGCAGGGAGGAGATGAGCTGTTGGGAAGATCAAGTCTAGGATCTTTTGAGAGAAATCTCAAGTGTTTCAGGTCATAGAATCATTCAGGTTGGAAGAGACCCTTGGAATCATCAAGTCCAGCCATCAGCCCTACTCTACAAGTTCTCCCCTACACCAGATCCCTCAACACCACATCTAATCTACTCTGAAACACAGTCAGGGATGGTGACTCCACCATCTCCCTGGGCAGCTGATTCCAGTGACTGACCATTCTTTCTGGGAAAACTTTTTTTGTAATGTCAGGCCTAACCCTACCCTGCTGCAGCTTGCAGCCATTCCCTCTTGTTCTGTTGCTCATTGCCCCTGAGAAGAGACCAGCACCAACCTCTCTGCAATGCCCTTTCAAGCAGTTGTAGAGAGTGATGAGGTCTCCCCTCAGCCTCCTCAAACTAAACAATCCCAACTCCCTCAATCGATCCTCATAAGCCTTGTTTTCCAGGCCTCTCACCAGCTTTGTTGCCCTCCTCTGTACTCGCTCCAGCACCTCGATATCTCTCTTGTGCTGAGGTGCCCAGAACTGGACACAAGACTCAAGGTGTGGCCTCACCAGTGCTGAGTACAGGGGGACAATCACCTCCCTGCTTCTGCTGGTCACACTATTCTTTATGCAAGCCAGGATGCCATTGGCCTTCTTGGCCACCTGGGCACACTGCTGGCTCATGTTCAGCCTCCTGTCGACCAGCACCCCCTAGTCCTTTTCTGCCAGGCAGCTCTCCAGCCACACTGCCCCAAGCCTGTAGCGATGCATGGGGTTGTTGTGGCCCAAGTGCAGGACCTGGCACTTGGCCTCGTTGAAGGCCATGCTATTAACATTGGCCCATCTATCCAGTCTATCCAAGTCATGGATAGTCAAGGTTCATGGGTTTGTGGGTATTAAAAGAGTTGTCTACTATGATGGTGAAGCCACTAATATTTATGGCAGGTAAAGAACATCAGGGAAGTGCCTGATGACTGGAGAAGAGTGTGTTTTGCTGCTATTAAAAGCGAGTGTGGTAAGGATTGTCTAGGTAGTCTCACTGTAGTCTCGGAGTAAGTAGAGTGAGTCATCTTTGAAGTAATCTCTGCAAAATAAAAAGGTGACTGTGAGTAGTCGGTGTCCATTTACCAAAAGTAAATTGTAGTGGAACAGACTTGACTTTGAAATTACAGGTCTATGGATGACAAGAGTGATAGATGTTATCTGCATTGAGTTGAGCATTTCTCTTCATGTGGTTTCCCACAGAATCTGTAACAGCTTTGGGATATATGTGAAGATTTAGGTAGTTGGACAAATAGGTAGAAAACCAGTAGGGTTTTGGAACTTGAAGTTCAGTGGTTAAAACTTCATGATCTTACTGGAGGCTTGTTACAAGTGGAGGTCTTGGGGACTCTGTACCATCTATTTTATTTAGGATTTTCTCCAGTGGCCTGTGTAAAGAGTGAAAGCTGACCCTCATCAAATTTATGGACAGCAACTGAGGGGTGTAGCTGATGTTCTGAAGAGCAGGGCTGCTATTCAGAGGGACTAGGATGGGTCAGAGGAAGGGGATGCTTTGAGGGCATTTCAGGCAGGAGCAGTGCATATCCCTGTCCTGGCCAGGCAGAAAGTTGGCAGTGACACCAGTGGGACTGGGTCAGAAACTCCTGGCTGGCAGCAAGGTGAGCAGGGTTGGAGAGGCTGGAGATCAGGGAAAGTTTTCCCCCACAGGAACAGTTGGACAGTGGGCTTAGAGTCCAGGGAGATAGTGCTATCACCCTCCTTGAAAAGTTTCCTGCTCGCACAGGATAGACCTTGACCAACCTGTTCTGACAACATGGCTGAGCCTTCCTGGGTGGGGAGTCAGACTGGAGACCACCTGAAGTTCCTGCTGGCCTGAATGACTGATTTGTCTACCCCTTTTGATATGAAATGGGTTTACTGAACAGAGAACTGAGGCAGATTGGAGTCCTTCGGTTTGAGTCTCATAGAAAGAAGAAGCAAACTCAACTCTGGGAAACTAAGCCCTTGTTTTCATAGCATGGTTGAAAGATCTCTTTTGGGGGGTAGCTTTGATTTATTCTATCTGAACTAAAAAACGAGAATTGTGTTGGAGGGACTGGCTGGTGTAGGTAGAAGATAGCAGGATTAGATTCTGCTTTGTCATTGATGCTCTTTAAGAGGTCACTGGTTTGGAAGATGTGCTGTAGCTTTCAATTTCACCTGGTGTAAGCTTTATGTAGAAAAGCTGACAAGCGCAAGCTTGACTATTTTAATGACCAGAAATGCTAGCACAGGATGGAACTAGTGGCTCTTCTTATGAGTGCCTTTCAAGGTGAAATTCAGTCTTCTGCACTGTTTACAGTTGTAATACAACTTTGACAAACTCTCCTTGGCTTGTCTTTCAGGCTGTGAGTTTTTGGGATAGCAATTAGTACTATTGCCTATTATGTGGCAGCTGCCCTTATGAGTGTACTTCACACATGTCATCAGTTAATGGTTTTTCCCTAGTCTGTTTCATGAATGGTGGTAGAGCCAGATTTTTACTTATCCTGAGGGGCTGCATGGTATTGTCCTTTTCAAAAGGAGAGATCGTAGTTGTTTCATCCTCTGTGTAGCTTGATGTAAAAGAATAAATGGTTATCCGTCTGAACTTGTTTTCCTGGTGGGGATGAGCCTAGAGGCAGGTAAGGCTCCATACTTGGTTTCTGAAGGGGTCTTCAGAACCCCCTTGGAGATACAGGGTGCACCTCTGTGTGAACCGTTCTTTGGAGCAGCAACTGTTAGAAGGCATTATTGGAAATCCCTGAGGGTGGTTCTAGGCCAAGTGGAGATCCTTTGGCAACTGGAATGTTCTGTGTAAGAATGTTAGTGATGTTCTTTCTAGGTAAAAGGTGAGCTATCATCAGGGAACTACTGGCTAACACTGACCCAGTCTGCCTGTGCCAAGTAGAAGATACTCAGAGTGTTGTATATCAGTTTGTGTGAGGTCTGGCTTTTTTCTGAGAATATTAATAGTGGTTCAGATTAGAAAGGGGGTTTTGGGTACACTTACAGGAGCATATGTCTGAGCTTTGTCCGTGTTTAGGCTTTTTTCTCAGGCGGGTCACCTGGTGTCTTATGGATTAGAGTAACTTGGTGTAGACAGTATCCACCTTTTTGTTAGAACAGTCTTTCATGCAGTAAAAGAGGACATGTGGCTTGAGAAAATGAAAAATGGAAAGGTGTGCCTAATGAGTAAGAAGACTGAAGGTGGCTGTAGTTATCTGGATAAGCCTGTTCATGCAGTAACATGATATAAGTCCAGTTTATTTTATGGTATATTAGACTTGAATATCCCTGTTCTTCCAGAGGTAACTTCTGCTTCTTTTCTAGCTTCCTGATTTGTGTAAGTGACTGTGGCATTGTGTAGTTAAATGGTAATTTAAACAAGGGAGGCTGTCGTGGTTTTGACCAATCGGACAGATGATGACCCCTCCTCCTCCCCCCCCCCNTCTTATCACTGTGAGACGAAACAGTCTCTGAACAATGTGCTGTTAGTTTCAGACTTTAGTTAGTTAGAAGAGGCCTAGCTAAAAAAGTAAAACTACTGAACAGAAAATTGGTTTGTTTTACCTCAAACCAGGACAGAGGCGAAGAGCTAGTTGCTTTTCTGTGCTATATGCAATAGAAAGACCTCTGTATAGTAAATAAAAAATGCAAAAGCTTTGTCTATAACCACTTTTTGACAATGCTTCTGTCATGTTCTGCTTCTAGTTGTGATCTGGTAATCTTGCAGAACAGGCAGGCATCAGCAGGATGCCTCTTCTGCAATCAATGGTATGTGACCAGCTGGTCATAACTTCTCATATCAACAGTACCTTACTTGCTGTCAACTTTTCTGTGTTGTATAATACTGAGTAATCTCAGGAGGATTAGGGTGCAGAGACACAGTGAAGAATTCTCCTGAGTGTGAAAGGCAGTGGTGATGCAAGGTGGGTGGGGGGGAGGGATTCTAAGTAGTTGAGGTATTGACTCTGCCTTGGATATTTCAACAATAGATGCCAGTCCTTATTCTGTGTTTAATTCACTTCGCTGCAAAAAATGCTTAACTTGTACTATGGTGTGGACAATTTTCTTGGAAGTTGGAAGTAGAAAGGAACAGAATACAAGTTTAAGCAGCCTTTCTCAGTGTCTTCAGTGGGATGAACAGTAGTGGTCACAAAAAGCATGTAATTACCTGGAGGATTATGGAGAGTTGGAAAACATGAGCATTTTAGAATGAATAGCTAATGTTACGCTGCACTTTTATTGCCTTGATGGTAATGTGCTCTTTAGTGTCTGTAGTCCTTCCAGCACAATGCATATGTCATGTGAGTGGACTCTAAAGACACTTAAAAGTGAGAATCCTGAACTGCACTTCTAGTGCATTCCACCTCATGGCTGTTCTTTCTGTTTAACAGTTGGGATTGTCTGTGCAGATCAAAAACAAAATGGGTGCTGTCTTCTGCAGCCATGTTACCTCTCCAAACTGAAAAGATGGCTCTTAAAAGTTGAACAAGAAATACTGTTATTAAATGGGAGGAGACAAGTGGATCTAAAACTGCTTATGTAGGACTGCTAGTAACTAGCCATTGTGGTGTTGAAATGTGGTGCTTTCTGTTCTCAGCTTTATAAAATAAGAATATTGAAACATTAGCTTTGGTTTATTACTATTTCTATTTTATTAGATTAAGTCTTGTTCTCTGTCTTCCTGGTTCCTACTTCTCTCAGGAAAAGCCTGTTGCTTAGGATTTAATCCTGAGAATAGTTTTGATCAGAACTGAGTGAGGTAGACTGAATAGCTAACAGTGGGGCTAGCGAACGTCCAGATGTGCCACTGAAATGTGGGAGTGATGGACGTGGGGAAACCTGCTTTATCCAACTGTCTGAATCCTGCCATGTGAATGGGTACAAAGGAAACATGGCAAGCCTGGAAACAGGTTGATACCATAGGGAGGGAGAACAACCTCCAGAGCTAGAGTAGTCAGATGAAATGCTTGGATGGGTTTTTTTTGGTAATGAAAGGAATGCTTGATCACCCTCTTCTAAAGAAGCCCGCCTGAATTTTTATACATCTCAATTGTAGCAACCTTGCAACTTAGTAGAAAATAGCCTCTCCTCAGGGTCAGGTTCTGGAGTAAACCAGAGAGTGATGTTGTCAGTTTATTAAGGAGACTGTTAGCAATACTCCTAATGGTGGGCAGCTGGCAGTCTCTGTGGCTTTTCCTCTAAAAGCACACTTTGCAACAGTTATCTGCAGTATATTTTCCTTGAACTGCTTTGCTGTTCCTTGATTAGGAAGTGCTTATGACTTATTGTGCTGTGTGGGTGTAGATAGAGAACACTTTTTTGCTGGCTAATCAACATTTTTCCTGCCTTTTTTTTTTTTTTTTTGCATTATAAAACCAATCTTGCTCAAGCTAAATGTAGCCATATAAACCTGCAGCAATACCGCTGTGTATCAATAAAACATCATTGGAAATGGTAGAGGAATAAGAGGAATACAGACCTGTACTTTTTTCTTATGTCCTCCTTCCACCCCTCAAATACAGGGAAAGGATTGTGTGAACGTACAGAATGTAAGTGACCTGGAATTTATGTATTTCCACTCTCTTTTGTGAGGAGTAGGGTGTAATCTATGAAGTTGTCTGCCTTACCTGTTATAGTCTGATTTCAAGCAGGTGAGTGGAATCTGTGAGGACTTCAAGTAGCCACGTTTGTTGTGGGACCTCCTGCCAAGGAGCAAACAATTGATACTGCAATAGTGTAATTTACAGTCCAGTAGCAGTAAGTTACTGTTGTTGGTGTGAAGGTATCTGATACACACAGGAAAAAAAAAAAGGAGAAAAGCTTAATGCTGAATTGANNNNGAAAAGCTTAATGCTGAATTGATATAAGAAGAATCAAGAAATGAAATATGCAGCTGTGCTGGAGTTCTCATCTGTGTGATGTTTGATGAGGAGTTCCTGGAAGAAGTGGCCACTTGTGAATAGCTGTGTCAGGTTCTGGTAAGTGTTGTTTCTGATGCAAGTTTTCTCCCTCAGCATGAGGCAGTACACGGGTAAG
>VZTM01002220.1:7992-27625 GCA_013400555.1 Jacana jacana
CTCACTGTAAAGCAGTATGTGTGCCCATACAGGAGCATTTTAAAGAAAGTCACTTTGAAAGAATAGAAAAGCATACCTTCCCCATTTGTCATTTTATTGTGCTCTCTGCTGTATTGGTACCCCTTCTTGTGCTGCCTTTTTTTCTGCTGGCTTTCATTTCTTCTGTACCTCTGCTGCAAAGCCAGGGTCCGCTATGCTATTTTCAAGCAGTCATTACAAACTACAAACCACACACTCTCCACCCGGTCTGGTCTAGATCCCTCTTCATCATCTTGCTGCTTTGAAGCTGACCTTATTTATGCCCAGGGGTGTTGTTGCAGGAGCCAGATAAGAGATATAAGGACACCACAAGACTGCACTTGGCTCCGGCTCCCCTGTAGTTCCAGAGCTTGTAGACACAGGATGTTACAGAGACTGAAAGAAATTGGACAAAATTCAGGGAGGAGGTCGCTCTACTGCTTATAGCTGGCTGGATACAACTAGCAGTAGGAAAAATTGCACTGCCCATGCTATGTTCTTACACTGTCCCTTAAGGGCTGACAACTTTTAGCAAAGCAAAAGTGGATTGCAGATCTGTGTCCCCTGTTCAACACAGAGGAGAGAAGCAGTGGAGGTTCCCTGTCAGCAGCTCTGCATCCCTGAAGCAGCTCTAAGTAGCTCCAGGGACAGTGACTTTTTGTGACTGAGCCAAAATGTTCCCTCTCTCTCTTTGCTTTCTTCAGAACCCGCAAGAGATTGCGATCAAGAAAGGTTAGTAAGTTGCTGTTCACTAGTATATGGGATGCCAAACATTTCCTCAGTACTTGGAAGAGTAAATTAAGGTGGCAAGACCTGCTTGGTGAATGACATTTTAATGGAAACCACCATCATTATAGGTATCATAAACTGTCAGCATCTTTTGTTTCATGAAGCAATTCAGCCATACCAATTTTACCAGTGCTCAGTCTGATTTCCATTGAAGTGTGAAAAGAAACCTCTTTTAACTGCAGCTGAGGTAGAGTTGTACTAATGTTCGTCCAGGCTGGTCAAAGATGCTCTTGTTCGTATGTGTGCATGGGATATCAGAGAGGCAACATCCCTGAGTAACTTGCAGATGTTAAATTCCATCCATAGGAAGTAAGAAGATTGGGGGAAGGAGTTTGTTATTTACCCAGACACATGGGACTTGAATAGAGACATATCAGGTATGCTAAAATCCTTGGTCTGGCCTGTAGGGAACACACACAATCACAGAACAGCTGAGGCTGGAAGAGACCAAGAGGCCATCTAGTCCAACACTTTGGTCAACCATGGTCAGCCAGAGCAGGTTACTCAGAGCTCTGTACAGTCCGGTTTTGAGCATCTCCAGGGATGGAGGGCCTGGGGTCATTCGTCCCCAGGGACAGAAATTATCAACTCCCATTGCTGAGCTTCATTGAGTAGCCGTGGACCCATTTCTCCAGGCTGCCTGTATCCCTTTGAGTAGCAACACACCCCTCCAGTTTGTCAGGCTCCCACTTTTGTACCTTCTCCAGACTTGTTGAGTCCCATTGTCCAGTTCATGAATGAAGATATTAAATAGTATTGGCCCCAGTAGAGGTACCCCTGGGGTACACCACTAGTGACTGGCCTCCAGCTGCACTTTGTACCACTGATTGCAACAGCAAGGAGTAGCAAAGTCCTGTAGAAGATGATTCAGAGCTGATATCTTGGAGGACTGTTTTCTGGAGCAGCACAGCTTTAGTTTTCCTTACAGAATGATGGCAACCTCAGACAGTACTCTACATTTTGAGATCACCATAACATTTTACCCATTTCAAGCACCATTTTATCACAGTAAAAAGAGTGCCCAAGTGAGGAAGGTACCCACATGCTCACTTATAAAGCAGCAGTAGATCTTCTCCCCAGCAACTGGTCCTGCAAGTTGCAGGGACCACAAGGCTGAAGGTAGATGGTGCCTTCTGAGATAAGGCCCAGTATCCCTTCACTTTCCACTGACAGGAAAGACCATGTCAAAGATCTTGTTGTCTTCCGACTTATGCAAAACATATAGTGACACCATATCATCAAGAGGCTCACCCCCAAAAACCAGAAGGTGAAATGCTTTGACTGCTTAATAAGATATAAATAATTAAACTTTTCACAATAAGTTGGACACAATAGGGAGGAAAAAAATCAAAACAAAACAAAAAGCAAAACAAAACAAAAACCCAAGCATATTTTTTTTTGTTGTTGTTCAGAAACATTTGATTTCTAATATTTCCTAAATAAAAGCAATTCTTTTAGTTTTGCAACAGTTTTTACTGGTCTCCAGGTGTCAAAAGTTTGAAAGTAAAACCTCAGAAGGAACCCTCTAGAACTTTTGCAGAAGAGCACACATGTTGAGAAAAAACATAGTTGGTGAGTTTTTGGCAAAGCCATTTGTCAGGGTGCCTGTTGGGCCATGGTGCCAACCCCTCATCAGCAGAGTCCCTGTGGATCTGCCCATGCAGCCACATCCTGGTGGCCTCCTTACAGCTGGCAGAAAGGTGCGAGCTCCCCACTGCGGTGCAGACTGCCACCCCTTCCCTTCTCATTCCTCACGCTCAGCCAAATAAATATTCATATTTCAATTTTTTTCTGCCTCATCTTCATTCCCCCAGGAAGTAAATATCCCTTCTCTTATTCTCCCATGATTCACCCACAATCCTTTCCACTTCTAAACTACTTTATTTTGTCTTGTCCCATACTTGTTTTTCTTGGGTGAAATCCTGACTTCACTGAAGTCAGTGGCAAAACTCCCATTGACTCAAACAGAGCCAGGATTTTTTCTTTTGTCTTGATAAGATTGTGGGTGTGCTTGCCTTAAATACACTTAATCTTGTCCTGCTTTAATTGTAGTTTTTGGATAAGGGCCATGCTGCATCCCTCTGCTTTAAGCAGTGTGCAAGCATTTGCTGTTCTGTTGAGTCTTACAGGATAATAATTAGTATGAAGGATTTACTGCAGCAGTTCAGGAAGGTGTGGACGGCGGCAAATAAAGGAAATCAAACATAAGTTTCCCTGTTTCAGCCCTAATACTTATTTACAATGAAGGAAGAAACCACAGAGAAGAAAACATTGCTCCTGTTATTTGAGGCTCAGGGCTTATAAAGCACAATCACAGGGTTATAGTGCACTGCAGCAGCTACTGCAGGGAAATGCTGATGCCACAGAAAGCGAAAGGGACCGGGTGACTGCAGCGCAATAATAACGCAGACAGGCTTAACTGAGCGAGGGAAAAGCAGCTCCCGTGCCAACGAGCCTGTGCTTCCACCCTTCCAAAGTGCCGGTTGGCAACCACAAAGCAAAGCAAAACAAAGCAAAACAAAACAGCCCACTAAAAAGCAGGGAGACCAAAGGCTCGGGGCAGGAGGTCTGTATTCAGGTCTGTCTCCCTGCGGCACGTCCGCCTGGAACGGGGTAGCCCAGCAGGGACAGCCCTGGCAGGCATTGTGGCGGTGGGGTCAAACATGGTCAGTCAAGTGCCTCAATGGGGTCAACAGCCTCACCTTCCCCCCCTGGCACTCTCTCTCCTCACAATGGGGAAAGCAGTGTCTTCTCCCCACACTTTATTTGTTTGAGAACTGTGCTGCCTTTTGCAATGCTCCTTTCAGTACAGGGAGGGACTTCCCAAAAGATACGCGGCTCTTCTGTTGCCAAGATAATCCTCGAGGGAAATGGTGGAAATTTGTTTTTCCGAGGCCTCCAAAACTCGATTGAAGAGCGTATGGAGGGGAGTCACGGGCTGGTGGAAGAGCTAAAAGTGTCTATTCTGGTTTTTTTGTGTAAGGATCTGTAAACTTCGTAAACAAACTGCACAGGGTGCTGCTGCCAACAGCTGATAAGGTCCTCTGGAATCAGTCACATCTCTAAAACATTTACCCTCTGCATGTTCCATGGTTGCTAGAAGTGAGCAGAACCTGTCTTTTTGCCCAACAGTATCTGATGAAGAAAAAGTTATTTATCTCCTGGGACAAGGCAGTGATTCTGTGATGGGTTAAGCACATGCTCCTGACACAGAGCAGTGGATTGGGTGTGCTTCATGGAGTCAACATCTAAGAGCTTTGCTCTGTTTTGTAGTCAGCCTGACAGATATTTTTTGAAAGGTTTACGTTTAAGTTTATAATGTAATAAATGGGTGGCAGACATTTCCAGTAGGGTATGAAAGTGGAGCTCTTCACTTATCACAGCCAGCATTAATGCTACCAGATGATGCAGGGCTGACTAGATGAGGAAAAGACATGGTACAGGTCTCCTGGCCCAATTAATCCATTGTCTTTTTGACCAGATCACTCCAAAACATTCAGAATTGATGAATAGTCCCTGCCAGAGAAATAATATTGTTGACTATCTCCTTTTCTTTTTCTTCTTTTTTTTAAATACACTTTTGCCCTATAAAATCATAGAATGGTCAGAGTTGGAAGATCATCAAGTTCCAAGCCCCCTGACGTGGGCAGCGACACCTCCCACTAGAGCAGGTTGCTCAAAGCCCCATCCATACTTCACATTTATGTGAAAAACATATTTGCCAATCTCATCTGCACTTTCCAGGTGTTGCCAAAAATACCAAGAGACAAGAAGGCTCTATCAGATAACAGGCAAATCTACTGCATAGCTCACAGACACCACCACCAGATCAAAGCCATGAACTGTTTTCTAACAGATGTCAGATCCTAGAGTTGTGAAAATAAATAATCTCTAGTAACTTGTTTGATACTTCTGGATTTTCACATTTTACTTTGACTTTCATTGGGAAGCTAACAGTATTTAACTGACAGCATAATTCATTTTCTTTTTCTTTTTCTTTTTCATTGAAAATCTCTGGAGCTTCTATAGTTTTCAAAAATCCATTATCCATTGTAAAAAATTTCACAACATTTTCATTTCACAGGGCCATTTATACATGTATACACATACTTCTTGGTGGCATTTCCTTTCCCTTTAGATGGCTTCAGCAAATAACCACCATACAGTGAGAGTTTCAAACTGCATAGTTGAGTGTAAAGTTTGCAAATACAAGTTTGATCTCAAAAACCCAGTGAAGTTGTTTTCCAGCAATATTTATGGAAGCTGAGCACAAAGAAGAAAGAGATTCCAAGCCGTGTAATATTTTCTATTGACTATGCATGGAAAATCTTTTTGAGATGCATGGTCCATACTAGTGGGTGCTTTCAGTTTCTTACAGCTAAGCAACCTTCAAAACTGCACTATCAAATCTCACACTGACTTCCTTTTACCCCATCACCATAAAAACCCAAAACAACAACAACAACAAATGCCAGTTAAAAATTTCAAGTAGTCTATTACAAATCTAAGCACCAAGTGAAAATTTTTATGCAACATTAAAATTCAGCAAGAAAAGGTATAATTTTTAAAGAGAATTTTTCAAACTTTGGACACAGAGGGGGAAGATAAGCAAAAATAAAATATGATCTTTTGATTGAGACACCCAGGCTTGCAATACGTTAGAGTGTTTCAACACAGTAACTTGATATATATTTACTAAATTGTTTGGCACATACAGCATGTCCCCAGGGAACTGTTGGAGGGAACTAGCAGTACATTTTTCACTCCTTCCCTGTGCATTAGCAGACATAAGGTCACACTAGTATAGCAAAGATGGGTGCAGCCTCAGGCTCATTAGCTCTCAGCAAGCTAGCCAGATGAGGCAGCGTGGTGTTTTCCTTTCATCATTCAAGCTTGAAAGGAAACTGTCGGCAGCCCACTTGCTCTTAAAACAATGAAAATTTAGGTGACAGCAATCTCATTAGCTGAAAGGTAGCATTCAGTGGAGATAAAGATTTCTAGGTAAAGATTTCCCTCTTCTGCAACGCATATGCACAAACTATAGCAAACCGTGTCCTCTGAATGCAAAAATCCATGTATGAGAAAAGCAAATAGCGCTTGTTAAATTACAGCCACCGTGCACCAGTGAATTATATTTCTTGCAGGAAAATCAATGTCTGGATGACTGGCTTCCTTTCAGAATAATGTATACATCTCAGATGTATATACATATTTACAGAGCAGCAGTTTAATCCATAACCTTTGAGACAGAATTGGTACTTTCCCTACAGATGTTTTCTTTGTCTTGCACAGAACTAAAATGCAGAAAATTGAAAGGGATATACATGTTGTTATATCCCCCTTTTCTAGGCTTCAGCCATGATGTATGCAATGCTTGAAGATTAAATACCTTTTGCTTTCCAATTACTGTATGTGAAAGTCTATTGATGATGTTTTATTGGTAATATTTCACTGCTGTAAGCTTTTAAGCTGAGTGGAGCTGCATGCTTATGTAGATTTCCTAAAGTCCAGATCTGACATTGAAGCCATATTTACACTCAATTTTTTATTTTTTGCTCTGTTTCGGCTCAAAACTGACCTAACACTGAGATGTTTTCCTGGTTATATTATATAAGGAATGGGAACCTGATGGTCTTAATGATCATTTCTGATTTCTCTGGTGGAGGAAAAAGGTTGGTTTGTGTTTTTCTTAGTGATGGTGTTGTTCCAAGGTGTTAGCAAACACTAGAAGAGCACTCTCCCCGAGTCCAGCTGTCAGATATGAAGAGGCTGATTACCAGAGGTGTAAAAAAAACTACTAGACATCAAGCTTCCTGCAAAAATTTGTGGCACTTCACTCCCTAGGACTGTTTTGAAAATCATAGATGTAAAAAGCTAGATTTGCCCCTCAAATTTACAGCTTCTAATATATTTTCTTAGACTGCCTCCCACTCACAGTATTAACCTCCCTTTAATGACTCCCTGCCTCAACTGTTGCCTTCCCATCTTTTATGATCTTCCCGATTCCTATCTCTCCCCAGCTCCGTAGGGCACGTTCTCTCTCCAGGAAGCAGGAATTCAATCATCTCCATTATTGCGATTTCAGTAGTGCTGATGAGCCTAAACTGCCTGTCAGTGCAACCAGGAAAGAGTCTCCAGAAAATACCCCCATGGCCCAGCTGCTGCTAATTTACTGCCTGAGGTGCAGGAGGGAAGTGCCAGATGATGGTCTCCAAACCCTTTATAGATGACCTTGCTTCTTCTCCTGGCCATTTCTCAACCCTTCAATTGGTGACTTGCCACAAGCACACAGGAATTGATTTTGTCCTCTAAGCCCTCTTCTTTCTTTAACCCACAATGAGTTTTCTCCCAGTTGCTTTCTCATAGCCTATTTTATAAAATGCTGAAGACCAAACCTGCCCGAGCCACTCTCTCAACCCCCTTGTTTGCACTGGGACTTCTTCCAGAGTTTGGACAAAGAGCTGCATCTTATGGTAAACTCTGTTTTTTGCCTAAAATGACTGTTTCCTATTTTATTTTTTGTGGGTTTTTTCCCCTTTAGCTGATTTATTATTTTTTTTCAGAGATAATATACCACTGTATAAAATACAGTCCT
Source organism: Jacana jacana (assembly GCA_013400555.1). Classification (NCBI taxonomy): domain Eukaryota; kingdom Metazoa; phylum Chordata; class Aves; order Charadriiformes; family Jacanidae; genus Jacana; species Jacana jacana. The sequence goes on from VZTM01002220.1 coordinate 15,395, forward strand.
TCTGTATAAACAGCAACCACCCTGGATGGAGCTTGCAACTAGGGAAAGTAGGTCAAAACAATGTGACTAAATCATTCCAAAGCAATCATCGGAAAGAATCAAATTCACACCCACGGGGTTTATGTGAACAGATTCAAACCTGCCAGGGCTTTGGCATCTCTCACAGTCTCTGGTACTTAAGGGCAGGATTCACCAAAGCTTTATGAGTCAAGGAAACAAAACAAAAAGTCCAAAGCTTAGAAACCAGTTCTCATCTGCTCTTTCAAAAATTTTTGTTTGATCTTCAGAGCAATTTATATTCAGTTCTCCTTACCAAGTTGAACTCAGTAGCCACATCAGCTTTTTAGTGTGAGTAGGCTTCAGGTCCTCTGGAGATTCTCCAGAAGAGCAAAAGAGAAATGGGAAGAAAGCCTTGGTCACTGTTACTTTCCCTTTTTTTGCAAACTAAACAGAAGCTCAGTGTATTTATCTGTTGAAAAAGCCTGTCAGACACTCTTCTCTAGTTTATAAGTTCCTCCAGGGAAAGGCTAAGCTCAGAGCTATCGAGCCATTGTCTAAGGGCCCATGGTGGCCTGGCAGGAAGCATGGGAACAAACAACACTGGATCTCACGGCTGGTCCTCTACAGGGCAAGTTTCTGTCCCCATTTTCTTTGATTAAGCCTCAAGAGCACAAGGATGTAACGTTGCTAAATCCAAACAAGTGTCTGTGGACGAACTAGTTACTGGTTTTGCAAAGGCTGTAGTTTTTCTTTTCACTTGCTACTCCTCCACAGACCTGTCTGCTGAGTCAGCAGCCTAACATTAGCCAATGCACAACAAAATTTTAGCTTTTATTCTGCTTTTGACCTGCTCTGCAGCTTGAGGCCTCAAGAAGTGGAAAGCTGTCCGTCTTTCATTTAGCATAAGTCTTTTGCATTTATACTAGACATGAGCCTGAACACAAAATAGAACAAAACAGAAAGATAAAACCAAAACAAAACAATAAAAACCCCCAAACCACAAAAAAACAGTCTTAGTTCCCAATTCCTTCCACCAAATTTGAGCCATTCCTATTATGATTTGGAACCAAAGTTTGTGGTTGGCACCATTTTCTGCAAGGAGACAAAATAAAAACTTGGATACAAATACTCCCACACGTAGGAAAGTCTGAATCTGTAAATGTGTGACTTGTCCTAAATTTACACAGCACCTTTTCTCAGATCTGTTGTGGAAACTCCACAGCACCACAGTGTGGTAGCGGCCTGCAGGCAGGGAAACTGAGGCAAATTTGGTCTAAAAGCAGAGAAACGTGAGAAAAAAATGTTTTGGTGACCCAAATCCTCCTTCACCAGAGAAGACAGGGAGAATCCAAGATCTACGGTGTTTCTTCATCAAGACCACTCATGAAGTTCATGCTATCAAGCGACTCAAGCTGATCATCATTTTCACTTTTAAAAGAGCGGGTGAATATGCCACTTCAGAAAAAGCACTTCCTTAGACTATTCATTTTTACCAGATGAAACATTTTCCAACCTAAAGTAACAAAAAACAACAACAAAAAAGAAAAAAAATGTATTATTTACTTTTTAAGAAAAAAAAGAAAGAAGAAAAAAAGCTACAGACCTTCTGCGAATCCCACCCTGTATTTCATATTTCTCCAGTGAGGCTTGCATTCCTTTATTCAGATTCCAAAAGTAGAGATAATTTGTTCCAAATGTTTTCAAAGGCAATCAGCAGCATCGACTTACATTCTTTCCAGGGTTGGGAGAAAACTGTGAAATCTTCTAAACACTAATGGAGGAGTGAGTGAGGGGGAGGGATGGGGGGAAAGGGGAGATGGAAGAAAGTGAGAGGGGAAAATGAGGGTAAAGGAGGAGGAGAGGGAAGGAAAAGTGAAAAAAAAAGTGCAGAAAGGAATACGCTGATGATCTATTTGCTTATATTGTTACAGTTATGACTCCTTGAGCAGATCTGGAGAGACTTGCTGCTTGCCAGCAACGTATTTCCATTGGCAAGGTAGCTAGCATTTCTTAGCATGATATTATGTAGCAGAATATGATTGAGAAATAGGCCGTAAAATTATATATTTATTGCAAGACTGTCAGTGAGATTTTTGCAGGGAAGCTAAACATATAACTCCCTGTGTGTTGCATGTCTATTTTGTCTGCTAGAGATCTCCACTGAACCTCTCATTAGTCATTGTGCCGTCTTAGAAGTCTGGACAGCTGTTACCAGTGCAAATAAAGGCAAAAATGCTGCAATTTGTCTTCCATTTAAACATATACACAAGCCACAGGGTTGTTGAATGGCTGCCTTTAAGACACAGTGTGGTCTGCGAGCTGCCGAGCGGGCTCGGGGTGTACGGCCTGCTTTGCCACTGGCTCTCTGTGTGGCCTTCGGCAACTCACTTAATCCCCGGCTTCCCAAACCTATAAAGTAGGAACAATAATCCTCATGGTGTTTCCTGCACTGGGACAACTCTAGGTATTCATCCTGGGCAACTCCTTCAGATGCTTGCTAGGTACGCATCACCATCATGCCATTGACTCACAGAGCTGGCCACCCAAATGCCAAGTGATGCTGGTGAACTGGTGGCCCCTCAGTGCCAATGCCTCTCTCCAACTCCCTGCACACTCAAACCCCGTATCAAATCCAAAAAAGAGAGACAAATTTACCCCCTGGGTGTCTCTGTGCAGGAGACATTTCTCCAAGCGTCCGAAAGGTCAAACATCTCCTCCTCCTTGCCTTGGCCCCTGCCTGCCCTCCCAACCTGGGCATGGTGCCACACAAGTCATCTTTCCTCCTAGGATGGTCCCCACTAACGCAGCCCCATGTCCCATTTCGGCATGCCTGCGAGCACTGAAGGCCAGAGCTTATTGCTAGCAAACGGACAGTAAATGATTGGTGGTTACTGTTTAATGGGCATGTATTAACTCTTAAGCTTTCAAAAGCTCTAATTAAGCCTGGCTTTCATTTGAAATCCACCCGAAGTGGGAGAGTGGACCATTTGTTTTTACACAGCTGAGGAATGTGTGTTTAACTATCTCAGGAAGGAAAAAGAAATGAAAACCACTTGGAAAGCTGGTAAACTCAACCATCTGTACACCTTCAGCCTACTGGAAAGTTCCTCTCCCCACAGCACATCAGGGCTTTTGAACAGCTACAAGAGATGTCTGGTGTAAAACTCAAATTTAATGCAACATCCATGGCAAAAAGCAGTAGGTGCTTGGAGAGCTTAAACCCGCATTTTGTTACTGTCTTGCCCAGCGCCGACAAAATTATCCAATCTGTACTTGTGTCCCGTAATGCATCTTCAGCTCCGCATTCCTGCTTCCCAGAGGTCCAGATCCTAAATAAGACAAGACATCTAGACAAAGCTGTGCAAACTCAGCTCCGTCTGACTAACTGTTTGGACAGGTTTGCTTTAATCATAAACAGTATAGTAAATTAACACTAACCATACTGAATTATTTTAATACCTAGACGCTTTCTGCTCTGTGCCCAGAATAGTGCTGGTTTGCCCTCTGCAAATTACACCAGCCCTCTGGGACATTCTTCTACAGCTTGGAGAAATGTATGTTTTGAGAGATGCTAGAGGAACCCCAGTTTTAGGGGTCCGGAGAAGGCAGCAGTGAAAAGTCTGGAAGTTACTCTGTCTCTGGAGTCAGATGAAGAGAGTTCAGACCAAATTGCTTATTGGCTCATTGGGTTCTCTCTGCTGGACCTGGGGAACTGGTGTGTGTGTGTGTGTGTGTATGAGGTATAAGATTGTGAGACTTTTCTAGCACCCACAACGAACCTGTGGAAATACTTAGAGAGGTTTCTGAAGTTAAAATGTGAAATATAGTTTGGTAATAATATGAAAATGAGTTTTAGATTAAAAACTGGAAGAATTTGTTTAGTTTTCAGCAGCAACTGCAAAGATTATGTTTTGTTAAAATAAAAAGGGAACAAAAAGATTGAAAAATGTTTATGGTTTATTTATTGGGAAAAAGAAATCATCCATGTTAAAGGAGAACAAATACTTTCAATGAAAAGAAGGTATTTAATCATCTTACAGAAGGAAGCCCTGAGATTCGAAACTCCATACTGAAAAATATTCTTCAACAGGAACGAGTTAGTAACATGTAGGAAGAAAAAAATGGGTACTGAAATTAAACTCTCTTCACTTTGAGATGCTTCCACCTTGGCAAGAATTTGATAAGTAATTAAACACTAGACATAAGACCTGCAAAAAAAAAAAAAATTACTTAACTGAGATTCAGTGATATTCTTTTGCTCTACCGTTGTGCGTTGTGGATGGGAGCCTGTTCCAGAGTCAAACTGCGCAAGCAGATTTTGCCTGAACAGATTAATTTCTCACTCTTTCCACCTAGACAGGTGTAAAATATGTAAGGAAATTAATATACTCTGTTCCATTTTGTCTGCTGCTTGCAGATCCTGCAGAGGAATATACACCAGCACGTATGACTTGTCACTGTCAGCAGAGTCTGGGGTTGACCAGCATGTTGCAGCACAAGACCCACCAGTAGACAAATTGCAGGCTGTCCTAGAGATGATTAGGATGGGATACAGGGGTCCGTAGGGCATCCATCCTCTTGGCGGTGACTTCTCAGTTCTCTGGAACTCTAGTTTCCTCCTAGTTTTCACACACAGTCTCTGGTGTATTGGTCCTGAGTTTCTCATTCTCTGGATCTTCAGAGCAGGGGCAGAGCTTGCACATACATTGAGTAACGACATGCAGGGAATACTGAGATTCTGGATGGCCAGTATTTTCAAATCCTTTTCTGGCCTTTCTATTTTGGCACCAAATATCAAAAGTCCGTTTCTGCAACCCCACTGTACTTTCTCTAATTAGGCAGAAGATTAAACAGAAATAAATAAATAAATAAATAAATCAACTTTTCCCAAGCAGGCACTTTCTCTGGAGCAACCAGTTCTTCCCACTCCTGCCTGAGACAATGTTTGCTATTAGCTTCCCAATAACACCATCTGGAAGAGCATCAGCCCTACTATGTTTTCACACCCAGGTCTCAATATGACCAAGAAAGGAAAACAAAGCAATTTTTTCCAACCACCTGGCACATTTCCCCAGCATTTCTGAATTAAAAGAGCCAATGCAAGAAACATTGGCCTGATTCAACCACAGATATGCGGTCTTGCAGCCCCTGGCAAAAACGTTCCTTTGGGGCAAATTTTTTTCCCAAGGTCTTCTCTTTGGAAATTTTTCTTCACATGACACCACCATGCCAGGTCTAATGGTCTCTGCCTCCAGTCTCTCAGCATTGCTGTCTCTGAACAATACTGAAACTTTTGGAGCAAAGCGAGGGTAAGGCAGAAGCGGTCACTAAGGTCAAACTGAGCTAAATGACCACCAACCTGCAAATAATTTCCCCTTTCTCACCCAGTCACTGCAGCTATGTTGCAGTCCTGGTAAACCAAGAGACCTTGTGATGGGCCACCTGGGAAGTTGCAATGCCGTTCACCCTCATCTCCTTTTAAATGACCTCAGGCCTCATGCTGCCGTGACAGTATTCCTCACCTCAGTTTAGGTTCCAGCTGCACATCCTTACATGTACTTTCACACAGACGATGGGCCACCTACAGCACCCCAGTCAACATGTATTCTGAAAACTAAGCAGATTCTATCACTTCATTCTCTGTCTTCCAAAGAAAGTCTGTTTCTGCTGCGTATTTTAACCAAATGTCTGGTGAGATTCCAGGACTGGTTGAAAGCTAATTCATACTCTGCTGACATCTTCCCCCAGTGACTTGTCCAGTCTTCCCTTTTTCATCCTGTGACATGATGGAGAAGCTGCTCAGTATGTGCTGCTGTGCCAGCCTCCAGCTTGATCAGTGGCATCCGTGTTTTCACTGAGTCCAAGATTACAGCTCTGAAATGGCATTCAGAATGGTTTTAAAACATGCTGTTGCTTTATTATCATCAACATTATTATTATTAATCCTCAATACTTAACTGGTCTCTTTAAAGAACTTTTCTGAGGATTGACTTTATTGGCCGCTTCTGATGTTTACGCCACAGTTACAACCAAAAATACAATCAAACTATTTGCTCATGTGGGCAGGCTTCTGAATGAATTCCAGTCTCTCTGTCTTTTCCTGTCCTCCTGTCACTGTCTCCATCTGTGATGGCTTTGGGCTATGTTCTCTCTAGAATCATGCGAAAACCGCTCTTGTAGTTTGGCTGGTTATTCCTGCATCCTTCACAGATTTCTGTGTTTAATAGCAAAATTCCATGGCTGATTTTCCACTACCCACATTTGAACACAGAGCCTTCTACCTCCAAAGTATATCTCCAGTCAGTGATCTGCAAGTTAGCACAAGTAGCTGGGTGGTGCTGTCCTGTCCGGCCTTCAGTTTATCAGCGTCTCTTTTGGTCATGTCAGCATTTAATTGAATCATTCCTGCAAATTTTCTTTTTCCAGTTGCCCATTTCCCTCATTTTATACACCAAAGTACCTTCTGTCAGTCTACCACGGTTTTCATGAGTCAAATCCCCTCACCCAACACACCTGAACTATGTCTCCACTTGTTGCCATGCATTATGGTGACCCGTTTCTATTGTGATAGCTCCTTCTTCTGCTTTGGTTAGACTGCACCAAGGAATTCTTAAAGATCTTTGGTAAAGTCTCTACTGTACTGCAGTTCTGGGCCATATTTTGATAATCTTAAATCACCACCTCCAGCAGAGCTGCGACTTTTTTCAACTGTCAGCTGCTCTGGGGATCTGGTGTTTGGGCATGCCAGGAGGACCAGTCTCCACAAGCTCTTTGCATGTTCAGGTGGGGTCTCCTTGGGTGTGCACTGGCAAGATGAGATGAATCCTTGCCAGCACAGGCCAAACAAAGGGCTTCTACCAGATTTGGATAATACAACTTCTTTCCTGGGGATACGGTTCTGAGATACCACTGAAGATGAGCTAATCAAGTTGGCTGCCCAAAAATGCCCCCCCCTTCCTTCCTTCTCTCCCTCACTCACTTTTTATCTAGTCTCCAAGTTTCTCAGTTGGACTCAGAAATTAAACAGAAGCAAGAACTCCCAGGGAGTTTTTTCCCACAAAAATAATTGGCTTCTGTGTTACACGGGATGCAGCCTTTCTGTTCCAGGTCTCTGCTGGTTACAGACAATGTTGAAGATACATATGCCCAGTCTTACCAAATCTTCCAACTGGCCCGGTTCCTCGTCCACTGACTCATCCAGACATGCTGGTCTGCAAGCCTTTTATTCCTGTTGGAATCTGATTTTTTCAGCTCCCTGAATCCATGCTATGCTGCATCTCCAGTAGCAAATGCCAGATCAGGCCATAAGTTTCTTCATGTCCTCAGCTTGCACCTCCCTGATCTGCCTTGCCAGGCTGGGACAGGAGCTTTACCAGAAAGGTCCTGCTTTTGCTCAGACGTTTTGTGGCTTTTGTCCCAGCAAATATTTTTCTTTTCTCTCCAAATACAGCTAAACTCTAAGCTCTTTCAGAGATGTTTCCAGATAGTCTCTTAAAGCCCTCTTGTTTCATCTTCATCTCTTCTTTTGGTTCTTGTTTCAGATTATCTGATCTGTGTGATTATTTCTGATATTTGTTCCAGCTTAGATCAAGAGGAATTACCAGTCTGCGATTTCTCTCCCTGGGAACCCGATCCCGCTGCTGATACTAACATGACTCCTTATGGCATGAGCAATTAATCAGTGTTTGGGACTGCTCTCTCAGGAGGCAACATTGCTACCATAGTCAAGTAATGCATGAGTGTCATCCTTTTTAGTCATAAAGAATGTATGTAAAAATATGTCTCATTTTCACAAGCTGAGCAGGAGGCACCCAGAATGGTTTCCATGTTTCCAGGTATCTTGTTACTGGGCACTTAATTTTCTGGGCAGCATTATATGGGCTTTTCTCATACCATCCTATTTTTATGTCTCCAGTCTACACAACTGGTGTCTAATCCCTCCTGGAAACTGCTATTGTATTTAACTGCATTTAGAAATCGAGGCCAAAATCAAAACCTTTGGTCTGAATAGCCTATTTTTCTAATACTTTTTGAACATTCAGTATCATGGACATTTTGTTACCACTGTGTATTATTAGAGTTAAGTGTAATTTATCAAATATTAAAAAAAAATCCTGACATTTTTCCTGTTCTTTTTAACTGGCATGTTACGGAAAAACTTTCCAAGTACCTGGATTAAGTCATCTGATTCAGTGAAGTTTCCACCTGCCTCAGATATACTGGGTAATGGAGTGTTTTTCATTGCCTAGCAGTTTTACTGCAATTCCACTGTAATTACACTTACAATATATCTTTAAATATGTATAATTACCCCTAAGTTTATGTGTATCAATGGCATTATTAACTCTTCATTCTTAATGGAGTAGAATTTAAACTACAGTTGCACTAGAATTATTCTGACAATTTTTGTAGAAGTTGTATACATATTAATGCACAATAAAACATAAGTAGTTACAATATAAGGTAAGTTCTGCACCGAGATTCTAAAAATAAAATTATTTAATCAAAAATTCATGACATAATTACTTTTAATATAGGTATTTATAGTAAATATATTTGTGAAAAATCTTTTACATCAAAGCAATGACAGAGTAGTTCAATAAATCTGAAAGATCTGCTAATATGGATGACCATCCTTTTAATATGAATTTGTAGCAATTATAGACATAAAAAAGTGGAACAGTTTCATAATTATGTAAGACCTATGATGAGATCACAGTAAAGTAATTATACTGTAGATTTTGCCTTGTGTCTGGATCTTCCTTTGGCCACTCTTTTTTTAATGAAAAGAGTTCCTTGAAACGTGGGTTCAAGAGTGAAGACAAGAGGCAATTAAACATACCATAGCCCAAAGTAAATCAAGAATGACTTAAGAATTATAGAAGCCTGAGTCAACACTCCATTATTTTTGCCCTGGCATAGTATCTCTGATGTTGATAGAGCTAAATGGGTGTAAAATTGGTCTGACAGACTGGATATCAAGCATTTCAAGAACAAGCTTATGAGGCTTCGGGTATTTCCTACCTTTGGTCAAGACAGCAAAGAGCAGCCTTTTTTCATGACTAAGAGCTGTTCGCTGACAGAAGGGATATGGCTTTGATCTAACTATCACAGCCATTAAATTCCCAGTCAAAACCAGAACTGGAAAAAATGGGAGAAACTCCAAAAAATAATGAGGACAGAAACATTATTAGCCTGTCTCATTTGAACTGGAACAAAGTTATGTTCAGGCTTGGTCTGAGATAAGGGCAAGTGGCTGAGGACAATTTTTCTTGTAAAGGCTCTGTTTGAATGCTTGAAATTCAGCCATTCCTATTTATTCTTCTTTTCAAGCTCTGAAATATAATAACCTATAAGATAAGCCGCAGGTGACCAAAAAGAGAGATATAGTGATTAACTAGATGTGCAGAAGAACTCCAAATGGAGTAGAAATGCACATCTTAATAGAGATTTTATTTGTTTCAAAATGGTTTTGTTCGTAAGCTATTTAATTACAGCAAAAACTGAGATGTTAGAAGAGGAGAACCATGTTAGATCAAGGAAAGTGTGTGAGATCTGCTGTGTGAGAATGTCCTAGATAATGAGTGACAGCTGCGAGGTTTTGGTCTCACATTCATTTTAATGGCATCCTCCAGTGATATGCACTGGATTTCAAGCCTTTGTCATACTGTCAGCTCCTGTGATGATCCACAGAATATGGGCATTTGACAGGTCTTTAATAAACAGTTTGCTGCTGGGATGAATTGAAGTTCAGCTGGATGTATCTTGAGTTCAGCAGAACAGACAATGTTGTTAACTCACCTTTATGCTACAAAAGAAAAAAGAGAAGGAAGGGAGGGGGGGAAACCCAGCCATGGACACCTGCTATCTTTCCAGACATTAATTATGAGAGACCTCATTTTTGCAGAGGATCAAAATGGAATAGCAACCTAAAGTATTGCATTGTTGCACCAAGAAAACTGCATCTGTGAGGGACAGAAAATATTATTAATTTTTCTTTGGATTTTAACCTGCTTGTAGTCTATTAAAAACCCTCCAGGGGAACTCAGTTTGATGGCTTTTTGGCAGAGGTGGGATGTCAGGGCTGTGCTTTGTTTCTGTTGTATTGAGAGTCTTCTGGCCTTGGCTCACAGAAACAATAATTTATTGCTGGACACAGGGCCCGTATCAGAACAGAGGCAAGGCCAGCACCCACCCTGCACATGAGATTCCTAAGAGAAAGGGAAGAGGAGCAAACCGTTTGTGGCCCAATTGCCTGGTTTAGACCCCGCTTCTTCCTCCATAAAGGAAGAGGAAAAGGTTGTAGCTGGGCAATGTGGGGCCGTGACTGCCTCCGTCACTGCAATCCCTTCCTTATCACAGCAGAAATGGGAATTCCAATTCCTTAGGACTTCTCCACTCAACTAAAATCTCCCTTTGCCTTCCTCTTCCTCTTGCTAAAGCAACCTGGTTTCCCACTTCTTCCCCTCCTGCCCAGATTATTTTTTATTATTTTCTTTGTTATTCTTATTTATGTCATCTCTGATACAACTGGTGCTGTAGTCTCAATGAGAAGTCCTTGTACCTTTGATTTAGCAAAAGAAGAGCTTTTCTGGTGTCATGCAAGTAGAATCAGTACAGCAAAATGAGAGTGTCAGGGACTTGTGCCATTTACTGCAAGATTTATTATATAGAAAAGTCTACTCCCCAGATTCGGTTCTCCCAATGAATACTCTTGGGATATGGACTAGGTGCATATAATTTTATGTCAGAGAAAACCTAAAGAATGTTGCTGGCATGAATAGGCATGGTAAGGAATTGAGCCAAACTAGAAAGGGTGAGGTGATGTACTTGGACAAGACATAACCTGATGTAGTAACTCTGTTATCACTCAAGAAAGATCTAGCTTTGATATGCTATTTTTCTGTGTTGGTTGTTGAGTGCAACTGCTCACTCAATTATCATATCAAAAGAAGTTAATGGAGAATGTAGCACTTGAGAAAACTGGTACTAAAATGGAAGAAGTGCAGGGCGCTTTGGTTTTTTGTTGAAAGAGTAAGGAGCACCAAAATTTTGACATGTATAAAATACACAACCTTCCTCAACGACCTTCCTAGAGTGAAAGAGTTGGGAAGGAAAATAGAATTCATGAACTTAAATGTTTAATTGTCTGTACAATTTGAGGTCTCAGTCTTTTTCTTACACACAAGGAAATACAAAAGGAAAATCAGGTATGCCAGGGGCATATACTCAAGTGACTGAACTTTTTAATGTGTATGTATTCCTAATGGCCCCATTTATGCATAACTGGAAGGATGTTTGTCCTAACATGCCCTTTCCCCAAAATATCTGGACTGAATAATGCACACAGTGAGCACAATTAAGAGTGACATGTTAGGAAAAGTTAATTAAGAATCACCTATGTTTAAATAAGCAAGGAAACAAGTATTAAAGTAGCATAGTTGAATGAAATTTGATGGTGTATTCTAGCCTAAGTGACAGCAGCCATGTTCCCTCTTCAGGCCACATACTTCATTAGAGTTCTATCACCAGTCTGTTTCCTCTGATGTCTCACAGCACGTAGCAATCCCTGCTGCATGGCTCTGCCATGAGGGAGCTTGTCATGGTTTTGGTGTCTCTTTGTCATGAAACTGAAAAGAAGAATTATGAGGTCCCGAAGAGGCTAGTGCTTTAAAAATAGGAGGTGAAACCTTCTTGTTGCACTGAGGATGCTGAACCACTCTGCATTTCTTATTAAGTTCTAGGAATACATTTCTCATTTTGTCTGTGTGCTGTTGCATGAACCTAGGGAGGAGTGAATGGAGCTCCATGGAGCTCCAGGTCATTGCTTTGATTTAGGGGTGGGACCGATGTAAGGTATTGGCTCCAGCCTGCAGAGCTGTTCCTCTACATCTAGCCAGAATCAGACAACAGAGACAGGAAAAGCTGCAGTGAGACATAATCCAGTAAGGGCCCAAAGACCTTTGCCATATTTCTGTAAGAATACAGAAGTTAGTTAAGGTGTGACTATACTCATATTTTCCTCAGAACCAAAATAACGTCTGTTTTCATGTCTAATAATACAGAATTCCTCACCTTACTGGATTGCTGTAAATATTTACCACATCCATCAGGCTATTAAGATAACGACAGAAACAATAATTCACCTCTAATAGTATATTCTCTGGTGGCAGATTCTTATGCTGCAAAAATGTCTTTGCTCTTGTTCAGGATTCTTCTTTAATTAGTTAA
>VZTM01002222.1:0-21948 GCA_013400555.1 Jacana jacana
CAGTTTTTGTTTTATTCTATCAAATGAAACTCCAAAAATGTAAGAGTAATTGAAAACATTTCTGAGGAATGGAGTTTTCATAATGAGATGATGGGAGGCAATGAGGACTGAAACACTTGGTAAATCTCAAGTCAAGGTAGATAATTTCTTGTCCCATAATGCCAGAAAATTTAGATATCTGCTTAGTGGTTTCTGGGTTAGTCTCATGGTAGAAGCAAATTCTCAAGATACAGACAAAAGTGAATAAAATCTTGTGGATGACTGGGATGTAATGGGAAGTAGGGAGAGGAAAGAGAGCATAAAAGCCTAAGGGTTTTGAAAAGAAAATTAAGACTGAACACAAGCAACACTAACCTTTTACACCAAGCTGGGAACAAATCTTTGTGATTTGTATATTGTCATAAACAAAAGCAATGGAAATGTCTGAGTGTGGAGGTACTAGACTTGTACTCATCCCTTTGAATCCAAAGCCCTGTTTCCACATCACCCTTAACCCAAAATGCTAGTAGTGTGAAGATATCAGGAATGCTATTTGGTGGCCACTAAAGCAGAACTACTCTCAACTCTCTCTCCTTTTGAATTCTCACAGCATAACTAATCTTAATTTGCTTCAGAGTAAGCTTTAGGGCTGCCATAAATGCATTTTTAGCAAATATTCCTAAACAAGATACTTCATAAAGAGAAACTTACTTAGATGAAGCAGAATAAAGCAGTAAGGTTCATAACATGTTTAAGGATATTCTGGTTTGTAACAAAAGAATCCAGCCCTTGAAAATTAAGGCATATGAAGATAGAGCATTACAAAGCTAAATGACAAAAGTGTTAGATTATAATGACTGAAAGCTTAAAGCATAACTTTATCTTTGAAACCAACAGTCCTGGAAGCTGTAGTAAAGGTGAAAGGACTTGAGCTTTTTCAGTTCAAATGTATTTATGATGGCAAATGTTCTTCCAACAGCAAAATACCAGCCCTTTGTACAAATCAAATAAATCACGAAAGACTGCTCTGATCCATTTCCAGTTTTGCAAAACAATTCTGCTCTGGCAGTAGATCAGTTATTCTCAAAATATTCAGTCAGAAAGGGACTCTTTGTAGAAGTTATGGGGGAGTGGGAAGGGAGGGTTAGCTCAAAATTAACATTCCCCAAACATTTAACTATTGAGTCATTGTAATGACTTTTCAGCAGCTTGAAATCCTAGAATCCTTGAGCTCTTTAAGATCAACTTTTGAGTATTAGGATTATGTCAGGGTTTAAGTCAGGATGGTATCAGGACTTAATCGTTATATCAGGATTTAATTTAGTCAGTGATATAACCCGTGGGATATTACTGGAGTGGGCTACAGAGTTGTGTGATACTTCACGTCTTCAAAATGCATTATTGTCATCAAAATTGCTATATCTGACTTTCACTGAAAATCTGTGACCTTAAAACCATTCACTGGCCAAAGAATTACCTAACCTTTTCAATAATACTTTTGTGGTCAAAAAAAGATGAAAACAAAAAAGAAGATAAAAAGAAATGGGAGAGAAGATCAAAAAATCATGTGGTCTGGAGTGCAAAATAAATGTAATACCATTGCATTGGTAAAAAGTGACAAAGTACTTATCTCTAATTTCCTTTTACCATACGAAAAAATTCTTCAAGAAAGAGTGGTCAGTCAGTGGAATGGGCTGCCCAGGGAGGTGGTGGAGTCACCTTCCCTGAATGTGTTAAAGAGTGGATTAGATGTGGTGTTGAGGGATATGCTGTAGGGGAGAACTTGTACAGTTGGAACCTATGTAGATGGTTGGACTCAATGATCCCAAGGGTCTCTTCCAACCTGAATGATTCTGTGATTTTGACACTGAAGTATATCAGAATAGTGCTTGTTTAGCAGACTTAGCAAGTGAGATGTAGGTTTTACTCTAAATTCTTGTAAAAAAAATTTGGATGTTAATCAAAATGAATAGGAATAAAGTTAGAAGACTGGGATGTTTGGAAGATCTTGCTTATTTCTTGGTATGTACTAAATTGGTTCTTCAAGAGTGCAAAGGCTTTATCTTTCATATACACTGTAAGACACTTCAAAAAAAGCTAGTCCCAGCATACACCTAGGTGTATAATAGCAGATTAAAGCTTACCAATAATAGCAGAAATGTTGGTTATTTCAAAGACACATGAGGTTTTAATGAAACTAAGTTGACTTGGACATATTTAGATAAAATTAACCTATTCTGATGAACGTCCAACTTTGGAGGAGTATTGAGTGCTAAATTACTAGCTCAAGCAAATTCAGCTTCTTTGGCCTCAGTGGGTTTTCAGCAAGGGCATGTGAGCATCTTTGCCCTGTTATTAGTAGCAGTGTCAAGGGCTGATTGACATTAACAAAGTCATGCAACATAAACAAAAACAAAGTACATAAATAGCATAATAACATAACAAAGTCAAAGACAACATCTGCAGCTTATTAGACTTATGCAGTAGGAGGGTGTTTCAGTGTTAAATAAGGGCTTTAAGCCTTAGGGGTATAATAGATCATTAAAAACTGGCATTCATCTCTGCTCTATTTGAGAAAAATTTTATCTTCTGTTCATCAAATCTTTTTTCTCCTATAAGTGGAAGCAAATCTACATAGACATGATTAGTAAAAATAGTAAGAAATGCTGAACTGACTATTTGGAATTTATTTCTCAGAGATTAAAGAAATCATGTTATATTTTTTAAGGTGAATGAACTATCAAAACAATTTGTTTAAGGCATCTCCAAAAAGTGGTCTTAAAATAGCTTACATCTCTATTTCAAGTCAGCTATCCAGTTTCTGTTTAATTTAATGAGCATTATCTTTTAATCTTAGAGAATTTACTTCCAAAACTGATAGTAACCATGACATTAAAATGTTCAGAATGCAAAGTTTTGAACTCGCCATTTCTTTTGTGATGACACTATAGCTTTCATCATCATTGGACAACTGAAAGAAGTAATTGAGTTAGTTAGTTTGTTGAGAGCAGGCCCTTTAAGAGGGAGTTACTGAAAGGGCACATATGCAAATAAGTGGAAGTAAGCGAAACGAAGTATAGTGAAGGCGAAACAAAGTGTGGGAAACAGCAAATGACACAAATGTTGTAGCCAATCATGGGGCAACTTTAAGCCTGTGGAAAGTGTGTGGAAAGCTCGTGGACAATACCCCTCTCCCTATCCGAAATGTAGTGCTTAGTGAATGAGGACCTGTAACTGTAGAACGACGGTGTGTGCACTTCCTGAGATGTGCGCTTCCTGAGTGGTGCTTCCTGGGTGCGTCCTGAGAGAGGTGCTTCCGGTGTGGGCTTCCTGATTCGGGGTTGCCGGAATGGCTGCCTGATTGATGGCTTCCTGATTGATGGCGTCGGGCTCGACTGCTCCTGGCCGCGGCATTTATGGTGACCCCGACGTGATTTACTGCTACGGAGACTTATGGTGACCCCGACGTGATTGATTGATTGCGTCGGGCTCGACTGCTCCTGGCCGCGGCATTAGTTAAGTCTCCTGAAGATAGATTAAGATTCAGGGATGCACCATTGCAAGTGAGGAAAGAAAGAGAACTGAATGAAAATTTACCAAAAAAAAATGCCTGGGAAAAAGAAATTGCTTAAACATCTGAAATGGCACCCACAGAGAAAAATGCCTCCTCTTCATTGATGGTGAATCTAAGTCCCAAACATAAAACTCTACATTGCTGTGTCCTGTCCTGGTGCTGAGAATGCTACCCCAAGTATAGAATCATAGAATCATAGAATCATTCAGGTTGGAAGAGACCCTTGGGATCATCAAGTCCAACCATCAGCCCTACTCTACAAAGTTCTGTTAAGGAAAGTATTCCAAGCAGACAGCTGCTTTTCTTTTACTTGCTTTTACTTCCCCCCCTCCCCGTAATCTAGTCAGATATTGGCAGAGATGAAGGAATGATGTCCTCATTTCCTAATGCCTTTTGATTAATTTCTCAGGAAGATTGTTTCTCCACATGGAGAATATGGCTATATGTAGCCATCCATTTTTTTAAAAATGAAAACACAGTGTGATTTATCTAGCAGGAAATTCTACCATCAGGCAATAGGGGAGGTGGGTGGGAGTGAGAAGTTGTACAAGATTGCAGGCTGGAGATTTTGCTGTCAGGCTCAATGCAAAAGTCACATTGCAAGAACTACCAGATTAAAAACACATGCAGTTGAAATGAGGAAATTCAAAACATTAATTTAAATTTAGCAGTACCATTTTATCAATTTAACATGACAGGCAGATGCCACCTCTCCCTTCTCCCCCGCCACTTGCATACTGGGGTTGTGAGCGTCCAACAAGAGGGTTACAGAGATTCCACCATACGCTGTTATATACTCCTTCTTTAGTTAGCCCTGCAATTTCATTCTCTCTTCTGAATTAACTTGTTCTGCTTTACTCTTTGGCCTTCTTGCAAGGCAAATGGAAATTATCAGATGGAAGGAGCAAGAGCTGCATATACAAAGGGAGCGCCAGGGGAAACCTTTATCTCGTTCACTTTGTGGAATTTTGAGTTTTGCCCTCTATATTCTGTGGCCACATGCTGAGTTGTGGCACACTGAAAATAAAACTTTGAAATTGTATTCCTCCTAACTGAAGTATGGCTTCCAGAAGCTGCAATAAAAAACTCAAACCAAATCAAACTAAAACATTGGGCATTGTTGCTAATTTACCCTCTAGAAGAAAAAACAGGTGATCCGTCAGCCCTGCAACACTAGAGCCTGCAGCTCATGCACAGACAAGGAGAGGAGAAGGAAACCCTGGAGAAATGCATACATGGATTGAGACAGGGATGAGCAGTGCCAGACAGCTATTATTTGCTTTTGGCTTGGCAGAGTAAAGCAAAGACTGTCTGGGTGAAGAAGGACCCACCACTGTGTTCTAGGAAGTATACTTTTCTGTTTCTCTTGATCTTTCTTCTGTCCAGCCAATTTTTCCATCTGGTGACATACACAGTCAGAGTAGTATTTTTTCCTTAAACCAACTAAATTATACTATTTCATACTAATTTTTAAAAGTAACAGCATCCTATACAATTCTGTGAAATGCAGTGTTAAATAGGACTGCTTTCTCCTTATGGAAGGATCAAACCATTTTTAGTAACCTGTTGTTTCTTTCTTTCCCAGTTCTCTACAGGCATTCGATTTTCTGTTCAGAATTTTGAAAATGCAGATTTCAGCATCAATTTTGAGCTGCAAATAAAAAGGTAAGATGTTTTATCAAAAGTATGGTTACTTAAGTTTTGAATTCCTGATGATATCTAAGTTTAATATATAAGAAGGTCACTAACTCTTTCGTGTCAGTATAGATTTCATGGGCTTTCATATGGTAGCTTTCTTTAGCAGGATTTGTGGAGTTGGAACCTTGTTAGCTTTTAGCAGAATCAGTTCTGGAGTTATTCTTAAAATTTATTATGTTAAAATTCAGGGTAACTGATTTTGGTCAGCAGTCCAAGAATCTCCGACAAATTTGCCAGATTTGCACTTCGTTCTCCACTTTGTGATTAATGAATAGTGATCACTTTGTAACAAAGTTCTGTATTTAAAAATATATAACGGTCTGAGAAAAAAAAAAGAGATGTGCCACTTCTTCAAAACAATTTAGAAAATTAAGGGAGAGCAGTTAAAATCTGTTTAACAGATTTACTGGCATGAAGAGAGAAAACTGTTTCAGTTTGTTGCAGGTGAACCTTTGTCATTTTTCCATTATTTTCCTCTGCAATTGTGGGGCTGAAATATTACTCATGGAGAATCTTCTGGTTTATGCTGAGCAGTGCTTCCTCCACAGGGACAAAAAATCACCGGACAGACTGTGTTAGGATAATAGCAAGAACAAACTTGGGATGTTTTCAGTAGGTGGCAGGGCTTCTGCTCCATCTGTCCTCATTAAATACACACTGGAGTTCCTGATGGGACCGTCTCTGCCCCACATGCAGAGACTTTATTGCTAATGTCTGGCCTTTAATGAGGACCTTGATCGTGTTCATTATGGTAAATAACTGAGACGTTAAAAATGCTTAAGTCATGTTTCCAGAATGTAACCCTTGAAGGGAACAACATGCAGTAACTTGGGAAGGGCAGAGCAATGCCACAGAAGACAATGAGGTGCCTGGGCAAGCCTCACCCCTCTTCCAGGAGTTCTCTGGTGAGCCATGGGCCGGGGCATGTGCTCCTCCAAGAGAGATACAAGACAGAATGTCCTGTTCATAGGTCCCCTGTCCATACTGCTGTTCACCATCAGGTCATTAATGCAAGCTATACAGTTTGAAATGGACATTGGAGGCTCTTGTCACTACCCTTTTCATGCTGTGAAATGGGAGAGGTTTGGGGCTTTTTGGGTATCTCATAGAAAAAGTGACAAGGCTTTACTGAAGAATAAGTCTGAACTTCAGGAAACAGCAATATCTTATGCTTCCTCCATGAGTATAACTCACTAAAATGTAAAGGGAGGAAATCTGCTGGGCTACCAAAAAGGACAGTTTCCACAAACTGCTATCAAAGTGCTGCTTAAAAAAATACAACTAATTAAAGATAAAAAGTTAAATTTCTTGCATAGGGAATGTACTCTAGAGTTAAAACTCACTGCTTCGTACATTCCTTCCCTAGTTTGTGCATTTCTGTGTCCTTAAGGAAGAGGTAAAACAATCTTAAAACAAAAAGGAAACAGAGATCTGTAAGGCAGAAAAAGGAAGTTACCTAACTGGAGGACAAAGG
Source organism: Jacana jacana (assembly GCA_013400555.1). NCBI lineage: Eukaryota > Metazoa > Chordata > Aves > Charadriiformes > Jacanidae > Jacana > Jacana jacana. The sequence continues at coordinate 6,726 of VZTM01002222.1, forward strand.
GAACAGAGAACGTGTCTGAATTTGTCTCCTGGTCTGAGTTATTCAAAGGAGAGACCTTTCATTTACTCAAAAACATCAAATGGAAAATAAATATTTTGGCTTGCAAGACTGAAGTTCATTACTTATAGGAAATAAGCAAGAGGCTGTGTCTTGAAATCTTATTCCTTTTCTGATGTGGATTTTGGTAGGCAATTACATACCCCTTAGAGAGGGAGACGTGCTTGCACTTATGTGTAAACTCTTTTCTTCTCTAGAGAATACCAGAAAGCACAAACTAGATTTGAATACCAAATATATGTGATCAAATATCTGTATTTTGACTCTATGGAAGGTAGTACCATTACACAAATTGGAGAAAGCTTATTCTAACAAATTAGTAGTATAGTCATTTTTATACTTTAAGCGATTTTTGTACATTGTAGTCAAAACAACAGCTATAAAGGATTACATTAAAAGTTCGAATGATGTTTGAGGGGAATCTGCATTAGTTTACAAACAAATTAGAGCTGCTCTTAATTTTAGCAATCTGCAACCAGAAAGCCTGGATCAAAGCAGTATTTCCCTTTACTCCTTTGGAGTCAGTTTCTGGGAATGCTGGCCTCCTCTGAATGTTTCCATTTGACTGATGCTACCCAGATGTGATAACAGTAAACTGTGACAGCAATAGAAACTTCGTCTCCATGGAGCAAGGAAGTACTTCCACACTTGCTTGAAAAAAACCTCAGATTTAATATTATTAAACTCATAACTGAATAAATTCTAAGTCCGTAATCATTTATTTTCACTATCTTCATGAATTTGAACCTGCAAACTTTTTACCTATAGTGTGAACTATTGTCATGGGAATGGTCTTCTGAAGTAAGAGAAACTACCTTTGCTGCTAAGGATTTGCAATAAGAAAAGACAATGAAATGAGTCAGAGCACTAGCTTTTAAACATAGGGATCTGTTTTCACTGATAAGTGGTATTAAGGTTGTAAATACCCTCTGAAGGGGAGAAAAAAGAAAGGTGAAGAAAAAGTTTATTTCAGTGATTTTTCCTCAGAGATTCTGTGATGCAGAAGTCACAAGTTTAGAGAGTCCTAAAAGCAAATTTATTACAACAAAGCCTATCCTGTTCGTTAATTCTGCCTTCCTCCAATGCATGAAACACCCTTGTATTCTGTGAAGATACTCCTATCCATACAGATAGCCAAGTCGAGCAAGGGAATATACATGATACTCTGAGCAAAATAAATTTGCATTGTTGTATTCATGCATAGGACTCTTGTATTATATTATGTGATATATTATATATTATATCATGTAATATACATGTGATATATAACATGTGATGAGCTCAAATAGTATCATATTTAAGTAAGAGTGTCCTACAAGACTGAAGAGTATCAATAGGAAGCCCATGCTGTATTATATCAATTTCATCAATTCCTCATTTTAGGCTTTGTGGTATTCAGTGCTGTATATATAACAATCTAGAGTTCTGCTAAATAACCTTTTTTAACCCTAGTACACATCTTTTCCAGTTCAAACAAGATGAATCCCACCAGCAATTTAGTTAACCTCCATATCAACATCAGTGCTGTGGCTCAAGTACAGATCAGAGGGTAAGTATTCGACCATTTCAATTTGTAATGATAACTATATTTTGTATGGAATTTTTCCACATATAATAATCCCATGCAGTGAATCTTTTGACATATTATAATCCCAAATGCTTCATACACCAAGAACACCTGAGAATTCCTGGGGAGACTCGCCCCTGAAAGCTTTGCAGGATGGAGTTACTAAGGATTTACTAGGTCATGTAGAGCAGGACTACCCACATGGACTCCATTAAACCTGCTGAGTGTCTGTGCAAATGCAGCACACCAAAGAATCTCACATTGTAGTAACACCACTCAGAGCACCACATCTGTGTCCACATTTGGACTGGAAAATACCTAGCACCGGTTTCCCGATTTCTCTGCAAAAAGTGGCATGAAGTGGGACCAGAATAATTGTACATTTTACTGAGGAAAAGTAAGTAGTTACCAAATTGTGTGTATGCTTTCATGCATATATACTTGCACAGTAGACCAGTGCAAATACCACCTCTATGAGAAAGGAAGAATGCTTCTTTGCTACACTATTCAAAAGAAATTTAAGGTAACTCCTTAGTTATCAGAGCAACTGCTCATTGAATGAATTAAAATTTGATTATTCAGCTTCCCTTTTTTTTCTGTGAAAATGTAAGAGTTTTATAGTTGTCACTGTTATTTCCCACTGCTGAAAGTGCACTAGATGAATGAGGGACTTAAGAAGGAAGTAATTTGGACTGGGAGGATTTGCAGCTGGCAGAATTCGTATTGTATATCCCACATAAGCATTTTTCTTTACTTCCTTTATCTTATTTGTCAGTGCTCTTGTTTGACTGATCGTCACGTAAAAGTCTAGGAAAACTCTTCATCGAGGAAATCACACAAATGTTAAAAACATTCTCAGTTAAATGCAAAATACAATAGTCAAAAGAAGGATTTCTGTTTATTTTTACCTAATTTTCCTACCAAGTCAATAGCAGAAGTCCTCAAAATAGCGGTAAAATCTGTTAAAATAAATGTTCTTACATACCTTATAATAATTTTAATTGAATGTCTACATTTACACTTTTCACTTTGTAATCTGTGGATAAGAAGAACATTGTACAGAGAGCATAATAGAAAACACTGATTTTTGAAACATCATGCTGCTTCTTTTTTTCTATGTAAAGTTTCTGGTGGGCAAATGTTTGTGGTAGCTTAAGGGTTTCTGTGATATGGCTTTTGTAAAAACACAGGAAAGTTCATATTCTCCAGCAATTAATAATTAAAATCCTTATTGGAAACGAGGCCATTTGTGACATATAACAAGTTAGGCTAAGTACCTCATCTGAAATGACTTTTTAATTAACACGTTTCATTTCCTTTGTTGTTTGATTTGGCTTGTAAATTTGTCCTCTGCCATGCTACTTAACACAAACTACTGGCCTTTTGAAGTCTAGGGAAGTATTGGAGTTAGTAGGATAATCCAGGATACCCTAAATTTTATGAAGAGTTGTACTTGAGCTGGATGGTATTAAGTTCTTCTCTGGGATCCCTTACTGCTTTGAGAAGCTGTATTCTGTAGGAAGTTTCTGTCAGACATTTCAATCACTGTATATGACATAAGAGCTGGAAGCAAGACTAGTTTGTTTCTTCCTAAAGTATTTTAAAATGTCAACATTTGCAACAAAACCATCCAGTCTTCGGTTCTCCTCTTCAAGGGTCAATCTGCAGTGGCACTTTCTCTGTTCAGGCTCAAGGGAAAGTAAATTAACATAGGTGGATAGAAGTCCATCCTTTCATCCTTTTAGTCAAATATTATATTCTGAAAAGAACTCATTAGCAATTACTTTCTAATAGTTTTTGGTCAACAAACTTCCAGCTTTGGCAGAACAAGCATTGAAACTTTATGGCTTTTCTTGAAGCTAAAGATTCTGGAAACCAGCAAAACTGAGTGACAGTTGACCCTTGTAAAGAAAAGATTATTTTAGCACCAAGAGCTACTTTCAGTACTAGCAGATGTCTGGATCAGTGCATACCTACCATGCTAAAAGAAATTCTTGGGATCTGATTTCCCAGCTTCTCACCAACTGAATAAGGTTTAAGTGGGCACCTGAATGGGACCCTCCAAGGAATTTTCAGATTTTATGTGAAATAAAATGCTGGTGATTAAAATAGAAATGTTAACACAAGACTGACTGGTCCTTTCTTGAGGTCAGATAGAGAAGGGAAAAAAAATAATATATCAGACAGAAATAAAGATGTCATGTATTAAGTCACCATTTTCTTCCTTTATGTTCACCTTACTTAATTCTAATGAATCTACCTAAATAAAAAGCCTTTAAGGGCTCAGGTGTCTGTAGTGGTCGTAATTTTTTTCTAAAGGTACTGCAGCCGATCACTGGTAACGGTTACTGTTTTAACCTGTTTTATATATTATAGGGTATCTCACCCTCCAACAATTATTTTGCCACTTCACAACTGGGAACCTAAAGATGAACCTACAAAAGAAGAGGAAATTGGTCCTTTAGTAGAACACATCTATGAGGTAAAAATTATATAAGTTGCCACAGGACCTCATGCTGCTCCCATTGAAATGCTCAGGAATTTGGTTTGATGTCTTTATTCACAATTAGATAAAGCCACAAACATAAATATTCTGACTTTAGCACATGACCCAGATTGATTCTGGGAACTCACAGCCCCAGTATCTGTTCATGTTGTTGAAGGAGATACTAGTTTATGCTTTAAGTCTGTCTTTGACATTTAAGGGATCTATAAAGATTTTGAGTGTTTAAAAAGAATGAGAAACAGTGCTTAAAGGTTAATTACAATTAATGCCAAATATTTTCAGTGATATCAGTGGTTTCTCATTAAAAGCTGTGAGTGTTGTGCACAGGAAAAATGTGTTTCATTTAACATTTAGCTTACTGAGAAAAACTGTAGACGTACAGGTAACTTGTTACTTTATTGCTTGGAAATAGTTCTGTTGAAAATAACTCTTAATGTTTGAAGTATACATGGCATATCAATGTTTGAATATATGTGTATGTGTTGTTGTGGTTTTTTCTATTGATAATTCATCGATTGAAAGAGAAGAGTTCAGGTTTGAAAAAATTGCATTGAGCAAACTACATGGAATACAAGCCACTTTTGGAATCTGATGGATGACCTTTATTCCAGGGGGCAAAACAGAGTGCTTCACGTCTGGTTATAATTCACAAACTGGCACTCAAGAAAATATGAGTGAGCTTAATCACCAGTGTAAGATTACAATTTGCATGATTAATGCATCAGGATCAGACTGTAAAATACAAAATATTATTTCATGGTTCCTCATTTTAACAAATTTCTCTAAACTGAAAAATATCTAAAAAATCTTCCTGTCTTAAGCATTTGGGCTGTTTGTGAAACTATATATGTGACTTAAAATAGTTACAGTGATTAAACACTTTCATGGTTTATTGATATCTGCAAAGCATTAAAAACCTCCAACAACCACCCAAAACCCTTTTACTGAAGATGTTAAGATTGAAACTGGGTTTTATTTGGTTTTAATTAAAGCTTATCAGTCACCAAGAATTCTACACCTTTTAAAAAAGCAAGTTCTTGCATCTCTAGAAACTTTGATTAAAGTTCCATGGTGTTCTGCTGAGTTAGCTCTCATGTTTAGTGTTAAGACATATCTAAGCTTCCTGTGGTTGTCAGATATTTTCAAATTATAAACTGTTATTTTATTAGCCCAGATTTTTAAATTTCTGTTATTTCTATCTTTACTCATTTTCCAGAAAAGAATAATGTCCTTGGATGTTATTTCAGGAAGGCTAATTCCTTTTCTTTAGGAGAAATTTTGACTGAGCAGTGTTGAAAATAGACTTCTTTATCACAAAAAGTAGTTAAAGCTCTGCTATACCTTCTGTTCCTGCATCCTGAAATGTGACTTTTGTGTTCTGAAGTTTCAGCTACTATTTTCAGCTATGTTCTGTTAAGGTTAATTGTATGTATTTGTGTAGTGTATTTTGTATAGTGGCAATCTGGTGAGGTTCCTGCTGACTGGAAAGAGGGGACCATAACCCTGATATTCAAAAAGGTTAAAAAAGAAGACACAGGGAACTATAGGCTGGTCAGTCTCACCTATTTCCCTGACAAGACCATGGAGCAGATCCTCCTGGAATGTCTGCTAAGGCACACAGAAAACAAGGAGGTAATTTGAGACAACCAACATGGCTTCACTAAGGGCAAATCATGCCTGACAAATTTGGTGGCCTTTTACGATACTGCCATAGACTTGGTGGACGAGGGCAGAGCAACAGATGTCATCTACGTGGACTTATGCAAAGTGTTTGACGCTGTCCCATATGACATCCTGGTCTCAGAACTGGAAAGTCATAGATTTGATGGATTGACCACACACTGGATAAGGAACTGGCTGGCAGGCCATACTCAAAGGGTTGTGGTCAACAGTTAAAAGTCCAAGATCGACAAGTGGCACTCCTCAGAGGTCAGTACTGGGACCAGTGCTATTTAACATCTTTGTCAGAGACATGGACAGTGCACCCCCAGCAAGTTTGCCAATGACACCAAGCTTGGTGGTGAGGTTGACACACTGGAGGGAAGGGATGGCATCCAGAGGGACCTGAACAGATGTGAGAGGTGGGCCTGTGCGAACCTGATGAAGTTCAACCAAGCCAAGTCCAAGGTCCTGGACATGGAACATGGCAATCCCACAGGCACAAATACAGTTTAGGTGGAGAATGACTGGAGAGCAGCCCTGAGGAGAAGGACTTGGGAGTGACAGTGGATGAGAAGCTCAACATGAGCCAGCAGTGTGCCCTGGCAGCCCAGAAATCCAACCGCATCAAAAGAATCATGGCCAGCAGGTCACGGGAGGTGTTTCTACCCGCTCTACTCTGCTCTCATGAAACCCCACCTGGAGTACTGTGTCCAGCTCTCGAGTTCTCTAGATATAAAGGACATGGACCTGTTGGAATGGGTCCAGGGAAGGTCCACGAAGATGATCAGAGGGATGGAGCACCTCTCCTATGAAGACCGGCTGAGGGAGCTGGGCTTGTTCAGCCTGGAGAAGAGAAGGCTCCAGGGAGACCTTACAGCAGCCTTCCAATATCTGAAGAGAGCCTACAGGAGAGCTGGAGAGGGACTCTGTGTCAGGAAGTGTAGTGACAGGACAAGGGGTAATGGCTTTAAATTGGAAGATGGGAGATTTAGATTGGATACTAGAAAGAAATTCTTTGCTGTGAGGNTTCTGCTGAGTTAGCTCTCATGTTTAGTGTTAAGACATATCTAAGCTTCCTGTGGTTGTCAGATATTTTCAAATTATAAACTGTTATTTTATTAGCCCAGATTTTTAAATTTCTGTTATTTCTATCTTTACTCATTTTCCAGAAAAGAATAATGTCCTTGGATGTTATTTCAGGAAGGCTAATTCCTTTTCTTTAGGAGAAATTTTGACTGAGCAGTGTTGAAAATAGACTTCTTTATCACAAAAAGTAGTTAAAGCTCTGCTATACCTTCTGTTCCTGCATCCTGAAATGTGACTTTTGTGTTCTGAAGTTTCAGCTACTATTTTCAGCTATGTTCTGTTAAGGTTAATTGTATGTATTTGTGTAGTGTATTTTGTATAGTGGCAATCTGGTGAGGTTCCTGCTGACTGGAAAGAGGGGACCATAACCCTGATATTCAAAAAGGTTAAAAAAGAAGACACAGGGAACTATAGGCTGGTCAGTCTCACCTATTTCCCTGACAAGACCATGGAGCAGATCCTCCTGGAATGTCTGCTAAGGCACACAGAAAACAAGGAGGTAATTTGAGACAACCAACATGGCTTCACTAAGGGCAAATCATGCCTGACAAATTTGGTGGCCTTTTACGATACTGCCATAGACTTGGTGGACGAGGGCAGAGCAACAGATGTCATCTACGTGGACTTATGCAAAGTGTTTGACGCTGTCCCATATGACATCCTGGTCTCAGAACTGGAAAGTCATAGATTTGATGGATTGACCACACACTGGATAAGGAACTGGCTGGCAGGCCATACTCAAAGGGTTGTGGTCAACAGTTAAAAGTCCAAGATCGACAAGTGGCACTCCTCAGAGGTCAGTACTGGGACCAGTGCTATTTAACATCTTTGTCAGAGACATGGACAGTGCACCCCCAGCAAGTTTGCCAATGACACCAAGCTTGGTGGTGAGGTTGACACACTGGAGGGAAGGGATGGCATCCAGAGGGACCTGAACAGATGTGAGAGGTGGGCCTGTGCGAACCTGATGAAGTTCAACCAAGCCAAGTCCAAGGTCCTGGACATGGAACATGGCAATCCCACAGGCACAAATACAGTTTAGGTGGAGAATGACTGGAGAGCAGCCCTGAGGAGAAGGACTTGGGAGTGACAGTGGATGAGAAGCTCAACATGAGCCAGCAGTGTGCCCTGGCAGCCCAGAAATCCAACCGCATCAAAAGAATCATGGCCAGCAGGTCACGGGAGGTGTTTCTACCCGCTCTACTCTGCTCTCATGAAACCCCACCTGGAGTACTGTGTCCAGCTCTCGAGTTCTCTAGATATAAAGGACATGGACCTGTTGGAATGGGTCCAGGGAAGGTCCACGAAGATGATCAGAGGGATGGAGCACCTCTCCTATGAAGACCGGCTGAGGGAGCTGGGCTTGTTCAGCCTGGAGAAGAGAAGGCTCCAGGGAGACCTTACAGCAGCCTTCCAATATCTGAAGAGAGCCTACAGGAGAGCTGGAGAGGGACTCTGTGTCAGGAAGTGTAGTGACAGGACAAGGGGTAATGGCTTTAAATTGGAAGATGGGAGATTTAGATTGGATACTAGAAAGAAATTCTTTGCTGTGAGGGTGGTGAGGCACTGGAACAGGTTGCCCAGGGAAGTTGTGGATGCCTGAAAGTGTTTAAGGCCAGGCTGGATTGGGTTTTGAGCAACCTGCTCTAGCGGGAGGTGTCCCTGCCCAGGGCAGTGGGGTTGGAACTCGATGATCTTCAAGTCCCTTCCAACTATGATCCTATGATTTTGCTAGTGTGTTTTGGTTTGGGTTTTTTACCCTTTTTTAGGTAATTTCAGAACTTTCATATGTAGGAAAAAATGGGAAAAGTGATGGATTTCTAGAATACAGAGTCAGGCAAAAAAATCTTGTCCCAGATTTGCCACTGGTTTTGTGACTAACATGGAGAGCTCCTTTTCCCCAACCTGCCACAGATTCTGTATAAATAAAATGATATTTATAACCTGTACATCTTTCTGGAAGTACTTCAAGGCTGTGACACTAAGAATTTGAAAATGTCCAAGTGGTGTTTACTGTGATTTTTATTGTTTTTCACTGCCTTGGAAAGTACTGATGATATTTGTTTGACAGCTGCACAATATAGGACCAAGTGCCATCAACAATACAGTTCTCCATGTCGGTTGGCCTGTGTCCAGTCGAGAAGAATTCCTTCTTTATATTCTTCATATTCAAACGCATGGACCATTGCACTGTCAAACAAGCTCTCCTATTAATGCAATGCAAATAAAGGTAAGTCAACTCTTTTTATTTCCGTCCCTGGCTGCATTTTCCTTGATTTTTTTTCTATTCACAAAGAGCTGGAACTTTTGGAAATCTTTCATAATGACCCTGAGATCATTTTCCTAGATGAAAAGCAAGTTATACATAGTTTATAATGTTTCTGTTGTGACAGTTGTGTTGTGTGGTGTGTGTTTTCTGTACTCTTCTTATTAGAAGAAACTTGTATTTTGATTCAGCATCGCAGCATTAGACACGTGATCATTTTTTACATGGAAATGTGCAGGGTTTTCCTTGAGGGTCATCCAAAAATGGATGTTGTATCTACATGTGGTCTAATGAGTGCTGAGCAGGGGGGAATAATCACTTTTTCAATGTATTGCCTTTCCTGTTCATACAGCCCAGGATGCGACCAGCCCTTGCTACTGACAGAACACACTGCTGATTCTTGTACAGCTCAAGCTGGGTCTTTTTTTGAAGAGCTGCTTCTTAGCCAGTCAGTCATCAGCATGTTTTGTTGCCAGGGGCTATTTCCTTGCATTAAGTATATGAGAAGATAGGTATTTTTAATACCCTATGCTATATTTTATATTATGGTTAAAGTGAACATAGTATGAGACAGTATAATCTAGAAAATTAGAGTAATTTTAGAAGCCTGTATGTTTTGTACAAGTTTTAAAGTGTTAATGATTTTAATTTTTCAAAGAACATACTTTGAATATTCTATAAAGGCAAGCTACCAACTGGAATTCTGCATGGAAAGGAGTCCCAAAATGGAAGTTTTCATGTATTGCCACCTGATAAAAGGATTCTTATAACCTACGATTATTTTATGGCTTCAATATGAACTCATAGAAGTTGCAACTTTGTCAGCAGTGTGACAGGATTTTAGTTTTTCTACTTGGAAGTGATTCTGTGATTATTTCAATCATACCAGCAAAAAGAAAAAATTCCTTAACAGTTTTTTCAGAAGTGTTACTCCTAGGTATTGTTTGCCATCCAAATTGCTTCGCCTTCCATGAACATAATTATTCTTTTGTAGCAGAGCTGAAGATCTCAGAGTCTGGAGGAAACACTAACAAGGGGAAGCCAAGTAGTGGCTTCCTCGGTAAAGTGTTGATGTGCCTGTTAGACACAGTCCGTTTTAAGATCTATGTTTGTGGTGGCAGATCCCTCCAAAAGAGCTTGGTTTGGCTCGAAGACAGAAGATTTAGCAAAACAGCTCTACATATTATTCCATCAAAACCAAGGTATCCAATTTATTAAGCATAGCTGATTCCAGACACTTCTGGAGTAAAAAATGCTTCTTGAGTTTAACCAGTAGGCTGTTAAACATCCTTCAGGGAAAGCTGCATTCTAAATGCTTAAAGTGCTATACGGACCAGGAAAGGTTTGAGTTGGTACAGCAGATGACAGTGGAGACATCTTTCTATTGAAGGCAAGTTCTTTAGCTTAAAGAGACAAAACTACAATATATACTTACAAGAATATAGAAAAACTGATGGAAAGGAGTGATGAAGAACTAAAGATAGAAAGTGTTTCCATTTTGTTCCCAAAACACAGCAAGTCTGAAAAAAAAATTTTTCTATTAATCTTTTCCACTCCATTTCCACTTATTTTTCAAAAGTGGTGAGGAGCAAGAAGCTGAGCTGGTGCACTTGTACTTGCAAGCCTAGTGTCTCAAAGCACTGGTTGCACCTGGTCAGATCAGGTTACAAGTACATAGTAAGTTCAACATCCCTTCTGTCAAACCACTGCATTTTAGGTTTCAATTAAGAAAGAAGCTGAGATGGGAGCATTACTGTCAGGAGGGTAGAGCTCCTGGGTAGATTAGCAGTTCTTAATGGCATTTTCAGACAATGTACTTTTTGATTTATTTTAGTTTAGTTTAGTTATTTTTGGGTTTGCTCTTCCTTCTGCTACTCGATAGTGATTGCATCTGTTGTGTAAACAGGACTAAATTCTTGTGAGGCTTGTGTGAAATCTTCCTGTAATAATGGCATAATGTCTTAGCAGAATATGGCTTTAGATGCACAATCCTTATTGCAAGAATCGAAACATCCTTTCCTTATTTCAGGTTTTCAAAACAGTGAACAGCATTAATACACAAGTGAGGTTTCAGATATGTAATGCTTATCTATTGCTTCAAATGGGAAGAGGATACAGAGATAGCTTTCTTCAAGTTTTGTGTAAACAGCAGGATGCCTGGCTTAAATTTCCAAATAAGGCTAAGGACATTATATGCCTGGCTCCCCCCGGATTTCAGAACCTCACTCTCTTAGGGTGCTTGAGCATCGTTTCAAAGAGCACTCTCTTTGAAATGACTCAGATTGTTCAGTTCCAGTTAAACCAGTGTATTCCTCCCCATTGCTGAATTCCTTGTGTTGTAGAAAAGTTTCCTTTGTGCTTTGTTGGTCTTTCCACAAAGCTAAACTTTTGCACACATGGGAATACTTCTTTAAGGACTTCTCCTTTTCTTAGGAAAAGGAGGTTATCTTTCCCTGAAGGTGGTGAAGGATGTGAAAGGATAACAAAATTACAAATCTTGCAGAAGGCATAAAGAGGAGCAAAAAGGCTGATCAAAGATAAGTATCAGATTCATAGAATCATTCAGGTTGGAATAGATCCTTGGGATCATTGAGTCAAACCATCAAACCCACTCAGCAAAGTTCTCTCCTACACCATATTCCCCTACAACATATTCCCTAACAACATATTCCCCAACACCACATCTAATCGACTCTTAAAAACATTCAGGGATGGTGACTCAAGCACCTCCCTGGGCTGTGACTGACTACTCTTTCTGTGAAAAATTCTTTCCTAATGTCCAGCCTCCAGCTGTTCCCTCTCGTTCTGTCACTAATTACTTGTGAGAAGAGACCAGCACCAACCTTTCTACAATGTCTTTTCAAGCAGTTGTAGAGAGCAATGAGGTCTGCCCTCAGCCATCTTTTCCTCAAACTAAACAGTCCCAGCTCCCTCAATCACTCATAAGATTTATTCTCCAGGGCCTTCACTAGCTTCATTGCTCTCCTCTGCACTCACTCCAGCACCTCGATATCTCTCTTGTGTGAGGTTCCCAGAACTGGACACAATACTCAAGGTGTAGCCTCACCAGTACTGAGTACAGGGAGGGATCACCTCCCTACTTCTGCTGGTCACACCATTTCTTATACAAGCCAGGATGCCATTGGCCTTCTTGGCCACCTGGGCACACCTGGGCTCATAATCAGCAGCTTGTCAACCAGCACCCCCAGGTCCTTTTCTGCCAGGCAGCTCTCCAGCCACACTTGTCCAGGCCTGTAGCAATGCATGAGGTTGTTGTTGCCTAAGTGCGGGACATGGCACTTGGGCGTCACTTAGGCTTCAACAAGGCCTGTTGAAGCTCATACCATTAACTTTGGCACATCAATCCAATCTATCCAGGTCCCCCTGTAGAGCCTCTGTATTCTCATCTAGATCAACACGCCCACTTAACTTGGTATCATCAGCAAACTTACTCACGATACACATTTTGTCCTTATCAAGATCATCAATAAAGATGTTCAACAGAATGATTAATATTAAACAGAAATTCACATGCAGAACTTAGTACCCTGGGATGCTTCAAATTAGAAAGGAAGTGACTATGCACAAATATGATCAGTAAGAGTAGAAGGGCAGGAAAAGTGGATTGATTGCTCTCTGCCTTTTCCTGTAAAGGAATTCACTGTATTCACTGCACAGGAATTGGAACATCAAATGAAGCCTGCAGAGCCAGATTCAAAACTAGCAAAAAGCAGTGGTGCTTCATGGTAACAGGTATTAGATATCTGACATGTTGCCAAAGGAAGTAGCCAGGGTTAAAAGTTTACATGGTTTTAAGAGGAAACTGGAGAAATTTGCAAAAGAGAAGTTCAGTGAAGATTAATAAATGAACAAAAACTTCATGCAGACCAGGAAGTCCCTGAGCTGAAAACATTTGGAAGCTGAAAGGTATTAGGAGTGAGCGTTGTGTTTGCATACCTTGTCTTTCCTCTTCCTCCCATATCTGCTTAAAGGTAGTGTGGATGAGAACAGGGCTCAGCTTGATGGACTTTTTGCCTGAGCCATTATTCCTAATGAGTTGGGGCTTTTTTCCCAGACTGATGGCAAAGAGTAATTTTATGGAGCCTGTGCCTCTAAATGGCAGAGGTATAGGCAATGCTTTCCAACTGTGGTAGACAATACAGAGTGACACAGGTGAAACATTCTCAGTAGCTGTAGTACCACGAGTGAGGCGACTGTCAGGGAAGTAGCTAAAATCCACTACATGGATAAGGTATATCCACCAACAAGACTGGCATGGAGCTAACCTCTTCCAGAGGCAGTGTCTCCTCATGCTGCAGAGTTTTTATTACTGTATGTAAGTCCTAGTCTAGAGATAAAACGATGTCATCCAATGCACTGCTCTTGAATGGTCACTGACACCTCTCGTACAACAGCTTCTACACAAAGTCCTCTTCTAGAACATCTCTGATGGAGTTATGGTTTGCAGCAGAGGGTATTGTCTGGTTAGAAAAAAGATGAAAGATAAACCGGTTTTGAAAGGAAAAGTGAAGATCTGGAAAGATCTGGAAAACTGTTGAAGGTGACAAGGTTCAGGAGAACAAAGAGTAGTTTTCCCTGACAGGGAAACTTCCATTGTAGTTAAAGGGAGGGAGCAAGAATCCATTTAAAAGAAGGTATGGTATGCTAAATATGTGGTGTATAAAATAGCTACAAAGACAGAGTTGTATAATTCCATGCTACTGGCCCAAGAAGCATAAAATTATAACTTTAACCTGAACATCTAGGCCACCGGAGAAATTCGGCTTTTAAATTGCTGCTGGAGGTGTGTATGTTTTCATAAGCCCAGAGTGCTGTTTTCTAACCTTTGCTGTAATAATTCACTAATGAAGATCTACGGGATCTATGAAAAAAAAAAACCTAAATATAAAAATCATGTAGTATTCAAGTGGATCTACATACATACTAATTCTGATCGAATATCGAGGGCTTCTTCAAAGGAATGTCATTATATTGCAGTTCTTTTATTTTGTCTTCATGAAAGAAGCCTAGATGTGCTGGTGAAAGAATCCTGGAAAGCGAATTCCCAAATGTTATCACACTGAGAGGGAAAGATTTACTAGCTATTTAACTGCTCCCTTATTGCAAAAAGACATTGTTAACCTAATTAAGCAACAGAAAAAAAAAGAAAGATTCTTACTTTTGCCTAAGAGGTTTTCATCAGTTAGTAAATTATAAAATCTTTCACTTTGTTGATGCTTTTGACTGAAGAACTCAAGCAATGTCAAAGCAGTTGCTTCTTTAGCTTCATAATTTTAATCAGATTAATAGTATAAATTTTCCAAATATGGTACTACACAGCATTAGTGTGAGGAAGGTTTTATATCCATTCCCTTTTATTTACTGGTACATTTCTTAAATTACAAATAATTTCTTTATGAATTTGTTTAAGACATTTTGTGTTTGGAGGTTAAAGGAGGTGATAAGATGGATCTGATGTAGCTCTTTATAATAGAAAGAATAAAGACTAGTCTAAAGAATAGTCTTGTCTATGTTTAGGTGAGTTCCCATTGAGATCTTAGTGCAAACTTCCACATATATTTTATTGTGATTTTACATGATTAGATTGTCATGAATTTGTCTTTTCCTCCATAGCAGTTGAGTTCCCAGACATTCTCTGAGGCTTTCTGAAAGAAGCCATAAATGCTGTTCTTAGAAATTAAACAAAAACTGCCAACAATAAAAGTAGGTTTTAATCAGAGAATAAAATCTGTGAAGATCAGCTGAAGAGAAGGCATTTTAATACAAGATTAAAAATGAACAAACCATTGCATTATACAAAGTTGAATTGTTACCAAAAGAAAACGATCAAAGTTTGTGTTGTTAGAATTCAGACTTCTTTTTTTGTTTGCTTGGTTTTTGGTGGTTTTGTGGTGGTTTTTTTTGGTTGGTTGGTTGGTTTTTTTTGTTTTCACTTCTAAAGCTGATAAAATCATTATATTTCAATTGGCAGATTCTGGTCTAAACTAATAATGAGATTTCCATGCAGCAACTTCAAATTTATCCTGTTGATCAGAATCTGGCTCCAAGAGTCTAACAA
>VZTM01002223.1:0-71582 GCA_013400555.1 Jacana jacana
GAGTATTACAGTGGTTCGTCTGCTCTGCAAAACACAGTACCTACAGTTGTACAGAACTACATTCTGTTGTTGTGTTGTGGTTTGAGTTTTTTCTTAATGAGAGACAGGGCTACTGAACATACAAAGGATAAAAATCTTCCTTTTTTGAAGGTTTTACTGCCCCACAGTCCTCACGTGCAATTAAGATAACTACTGTACTTTTAAAAAGCTCCAATTAGGAGGAACCCCAGAGGCAACAGGTTACAGTCCCTGACAAACACACCTTTCTCCTGTGACACAAGAGGACAAACCCCATTCATTACAGAGTTCGGGTGGCACTAATCTGCCTGGTGTTCAGGCCTTCTATGGTGTTCAGAACAGCAGCATAGCTCACACAGATCTCCTGGTGTGCATTGTCTTGCAGCTGGAAGGAGGTGAACCACCTGTTCTCTGTAGTCCTTATGGGAAATGAATTAACTGGAAAAAGTAGGTTACCTGCAGGCTACAATTCATAGATACATAAGCAAAGTTGATTTTCTGAGCTGTGCAGGTCATCACTGCAATACAATTTCATTTCTTTTTGGATACAGGTGAATCCTAATTCCAATATTCTTTTTGTTTGCTTGCTTTAAATTTAATGAAGTACTGTAAGGAGACAGAGATTGAAAGACTCTTTATAGGAGATCATGCCATCAATACAGATTTTGTAGAGCTTTTGAAGCTTGAAAAGGATTTCAGAGCAAATCTTCCAGAAAACTGTGGTATTGATTTGTATGCTAATATGCATGAACTTTTTTACCCATTTTCTGAATAAGATTAATAAGTCAGTTTCTCACCTCTATTTCTTGACTAGTTTTAGGGTTAGTTTTTTTTATGATCTTGAATTGGTTAAAAAGACCATGAGCTTATCTAGAGGAGAGTAACATCAAGAAATTTCTCAGGTGCATCATTTCAGCTTTGGGGATTTATATATTGAGTCTGAAGGAACTGTTTCTCTCACCCAGGGAGATGTAATCACAATCAGCACAACCCATTAAAGGTGTGTATATTTATGACATTAACACAATAGGTTTGAAATGTTAATGTAGGTCGATTATCTCTGCCGCTCCCCCTTTCCAAGCCATGTATTTTTAGCAACTGCATGTACTTTGGAAGTGCATTTTTTAGCTGGATGGAATATATATTATTTTCTTTTTTAATTTCAAGTTTAATTTAGTCAAATATCCTTTTTGAATTTCCCCTCTATCTAGATTGCTTGTAACGCTGTACAGAACTCCAGGCAGCAGTCTTCCTCGCTCAGCCACACATATCCTCTGGCTCTTTTATTCTCACAAATTATTGGCTCTTTTATTCTCACTTGTTTAACATATTCTGATTAGTGACAGTATCCCTCTTTCTCACTTAAGAGGATATTTCAGGTTTATGGCATAATGGGAGGAGGGGGATAAACTTCCCTCAGTGCATTGTTGGCCTTTATCATACAGGTATGTGAGGGGTCCTGATGCTGTGACCAGAACACACACTGGTAGATGTTGTGAATTAAGGTTTGGAGAATCCTCTGGAGTTGCGAGAGGTTCTGATGGGAGACGGGAAACAGAACTCTGCTCTGCCACACTCAACCTGAGCGTGCTGCTTGAAGGAAAACAGGATTTGGGGTGGGTGAACCAGGGTCACTCCCATTTTTACAGACCTTGAGATTTGTAGTGAAGTTTTTCTCAATTACATTAGTAGTCAGGAATTTTTAGATGTGTATTAACGCCTATGGAAATGGCACTGTGGACTGCTGAATGGAGACAAAATTCCACTCAGATATAAAAAGCTTAAAAAAATGTGGTCTTGGGTCTAGAAATGCATAAAGTTCTGTGCCTGGCAGTGCAAGTTTCAGTGTGGTGGCCTTAGTGAAGACAGGAAAAAAAGGTATTTAGATGTTAAAATTGTCAGATTTCAGTGTGTTTGGTTTGGGAACTTCAGCTTTCAGGAGCTGATCATTAAGTTCACAGGCAGATGCCATTATGAGGACCTGAAATGACTCCAGGTGTCAGGGCTTACCCAGTTTGCCAAGGGACCATTTTTAGTTCCTAGGTCTGGTCTGATAGAAGTTACTGTAATACATTGTCTTTGCAGTGCTAAGTTTCTTGAGGGGTCACACAGTTCTGGAAATTAATCTCTTAATTTATTTGCACGGGGTCAGGTGTACATTAAGTGGCTGTGGTGATCATCTGGTATTTTTGTGAATTACAAAGATAAAAACTTCAATGACTTAGTTAAATCTCTAGTAATTAGTTGAAGTTCAATTATTATATGTATTCCTCTAGCAATTAGCAGATGTACATTGGTGCCAGTGTCAAAAACTGGATAGAAGCCAGTCCAGGGCTCATTATCTCACCAGAAATCCTCAGTTGCTAATCAGCATTTGATAAAGATTAGACTGTTCCCTGCCGGCGCTTGGCTGTTAAATTCCATTTATACTGTTGCCCCATAAATACTATAAATTCTCTTTTGTTAGCAAACTGTTCACAAAATCCTTTGGAAATAGAAGTTTAATTTGAAGATGACTGAACAAAATGGAATCTAATTAGGCTAGACGACCCCAAACCACCATAATTTCTCACAGTGTAGTAATGCCAAAGTAATGCTTTTGAAGCTGTTCTCCTACAGTATTTCCAAATAAATGTGTATCATTAAATTAGGAGGGTTTAGCAAGCTGGGATGCATGATAGTTCTGGTCTAGAGGGCAAAGACTTATAGATGTCCATGAAGAGAGCTGGGATTTAGTAAGTTAAATTGCACCTGTGGTGCACTGCTGCATTGGAAACAGCCATTTCGTGTTACAGCAGTTTGGGAAGAAACTCAGTTTTCCAGCCGAAGCAGCTACTTTAAGCTTTAACTCAGAGACAGTAAAGGAACTCAGCCCCACAGCCCCTTTATGTAGGATCTATAGGGCTCATTACCGTGAATGTATTGTATATAGAACACCTTATACTTCTTTCCTAGTTGCAGGATAAAAATTTTACCTTCTTCCTGTTTGTCATGTATGCAAGAATCAGCTTGCAGAAAGAGCTGCTAAAGAAGGTGTTTGCATTTCTAAAGTGGTTAGACTCCAGGTTTAAATCCAATGCCATGACACTGTGTTAGTCTTTGTGAGCATTCATCTGTACCCGTAGTTTTCTATAGTATTTGAAAGAGGTTTTTTGAGGTCATTCATAACTGAGCATATTTCCTTGGTATTCACAACCATGGGAATGTTGAACTCATTGGCAATTATTTGGCACTGATGATCAGACAACTGGTGCTGATACCTTAAAATCTTCTGCAGATGCCAGTAATCTTTCATTTATTTTCTTAGTTTTATTTTCTGTTCTCTGCGTACTCACCAATCCATCTTTGGGTCTCCTTTTCATAGTTTGACTGTCAGGAGATTAATTGTTGAGAAAGTATCCAATCCTTGATCTCAGTGCGAATCAATGTGAGTGCAGATGAATATTTGGTGGCCATGCCACTGACATTTAATTTTAATTTCACTGAGGGAAATATTTGTTTGCTTTTCATAAAGCCATTGGTTAATGTGCTGATAAATTTTTCTGCACTCACTGGGTGATGTGTGTAATGGCAGATCTGTCTGGAGAAATTATAGATATCCACTGCAGGCCTTAGAGAATGAATAGCCTGGTAAGCATAAATACTGCTAACTACACCCTGCATCCAGGTGCTGCCTTCCTCCACTGTGGGTTGACCTACAGCATTGCTCTTGTTCTTTCTTAATATCAACCTTGAAACAAACACTCGCTGTGCTTGCATCCATCTTCTGGAAGGCTGTGCAGTACTGCTGAAAGAGGGAAGTAATTTGGCTACAGAACCACAAGAGCATTTAGGGACAGGATTTCTTTACTTAGATGTAGAATTCTGGTTTGAATTATTTGTATACAGGAAAAATATGAGAAAAATTAAGACACAATGTAGCCTCTCCCATAAATATGCGATAATTTTCTATCATTTGGATATTTAGAAAGATAAAAGGACTGTTAATTTAAAACTTAAGTGTGCAGTTGCAGCATGCAAAAAACGATAATTATGCATTTAAACATGTTTACATAATTAGATGAGCCACTAAAAATCTGATACTGAGTTACTGTGGCTTAATGAGTTACCACATGACAACTGAGTAATAGTAAAACTGCAGACATTCTTGTAGCCTGTTCTAAATATGGACTCAGAAGAATTAACTTAAGTCTCTTTCATCAAGGTTTACTCTGATTTATCTCCCATTTGTTGTTGGCTAAGCGTATGCATTTGATAATTGTGCTGTGGATATATATAGTGTAGTATGTATTTCATGCATACCGAATACTTAAATCACAGCAAATGGATTCTGTATCTGAGTTCCGAGTGCTTTACCTCCAGCATTTGTGGAGTGGATCAATTCAGTCAGAATAACTTAGTCTGTTTGACAAGGTTGGTAAAGTCCATGGGGATGCCATTAAATTTCTTTAATAAACAAACCGTATCCCTGCAACTTTATGAATATATAGCTTTGCTATGCTGTATTTTGTTTTGTTCTTTAGGAAATGCTGTTTTCCATTCCTCACCCACTTGCCTTGCTCCCTCATTTTTAGATTCATTTAGACACTAGAGACCAATGGAGAGATTTCACATTCAGAAGGCTGGTACCTCTATGAAGGTCAGTGAGGAAATGGTAAGCTTCCATTACTCTCCGTTTCATTAAGTCACATCCTTATGAGGAACCTCTCTTGTTGGGATCTCTGTATTAATCGATACTGCCTTCTTCATTTGCATGGGATAGAGAAGAAAAGAGAAAATAAAATGTTCTGGTGCTTGTTTCTTTGGTACATAATGACTTCCCACCCTTCTGGAATGTGAGCTTTGGGCAAACAGTTCAACTGGAGGAGCTGTTTTGCTGGAGGCATCTCATAGTTTTTCACACCATACACATTTAGCAAAACTTGTTGTAGGACGAAAGTGATCATTCCCAACTCAACAAAAAAAACCCCAAACAGACAAAAAACCCCAAACAAACAGTAGAGCTGTTTAAGCAGGCTCTTAGAATTGAGCACCGTCAGATTCCCAGCAATGCAGCTGAATCATTCAGGATGTTCTATAAACATTGAAGGATGCTAGTCCTATGTAGTTTGTGTAATTCACACTTTTCCTATAAGGCTGAGAAGTCCTAAGTAGCTCCTTAACACTTCAGATGCATTTGCCCCATGAGGCTGGGTTACCTGCTGTGGCTATTGGAACAGGGTCTGAGGGATGTACTGAATCCTTGCTGTTAGGGAAGGTGAGCTTGCAGAGACTGCTGAGCCTGATGTTTCTTGGTCACTCTGGGACTCAGCCACAGGTACCCCAAATCCCTTCTGCCATTTCATTTCCTGCTTGTGAATTCTCATTGAAGGTCCCTCTCCTCCTTGGCACTCTGAGTAAGTTGCTTGTGACTTTTGACAGTCAAGATTATTTTAGGCAGTTTATTGCATATAGAAGACTGATCACTCTGTTCTTTTGGATTATCCTTTCTTGCTTCTCACAGATAATTCAGGCTTGATCTCAGCAGCATATTTCTAGGGTATGGTGTACTCTAGGTCACATATGAGCAGGTAACCAGGCTGAAATATTTCACCAATAATTTTATAATAAAGCTATATAAAAATAATCTATATGAAAAATAATTGATATAAAAGAATAAATCTAAAAATAATCACCAGAAATTATGCTGCCTCTGACAGCAGAGTAAACTTCAGTGATCTAAGGGGCAAAATAAAAAAGCTCCATTAGCGATGGAAGATCTTAGAACAGTGATGGGCACACTTGTTATTTAATTTCTTTATGTTAAAGTTCTCGTGAGGGTGGCCACAAATTCTGCTAATAAGAAAGTACAGTCTCTGCTTGTTTGAAGTGTGGAAACAGCTTCATTTTCTGTCTGTGCAGCAGTTCTTCCTGCGGAAATGAAGGAGTTAATATTAGTTTGTAACCTCGACAGCAGCCACATACATAAATCAGAAGTATATTTCTTGATCTGCAATAAAAGACACTGGAACCAGTCAGTCTGGGAAAGAAACAGCACAAGTGAAGCTGAGGGTGATCCAGATCTTGGGCAAAGGACAACAAAGGGGTGTGTGTGCAGCACAAAGCAAGTACCTGAATTACCACCAGGGAGCTGCCAGGCTTGGCTGGAGAAGCCCTGCTCAGCACAGTCCTTCTCCACAAGGCTATTTAGCCTCTGTGGAGAGCTGCGCTAATATGATTATGTGACTTCTGCTGTGCAGGATTTCTTGCTCAAAGGTTCCTAAAATCTCTACACAGGATTAGATGATGTGGCATAGAAATGCTGTCAGGGAATTGCCTGGCTGTATCTGAGGGTATGAAAAGCAGGTCAGTGTCCTTGAGTGCTCTGTAGAGCTCAGAGAGCAGTGGAGCAGCAGCAAAGGAGTGCGTGCAGCATAGGCATTATGCTTTGGTTTGGACTCATCCAGTGAAATAAATACGATTTTTGACAAGGAATTTGATAACAAACGCCACCAAAAAGAGACTCTCTTGCTTTGTATGTGATAGTATGTCCTATAAATAGAAAGCCTGTTTCTATTATTGCAGCTGGCCATGGTGACAATTTAATTGCTTTCAGAATCTTCAATGTTGTTTTATTTTGTAAGCTTACACCCACCTGGACTTGGGATTTTTATACCAAAGTACTTTCTGTCTTTCATTTATCAGCTTGTGGGGTTTCACAGAAATAATTAATCATTCTGTCCTATACACAAAACATAATCTGTAATGTTAGAAATTAGAGTGGCAGTTTGTGAAAAGTAGAACATGCTGAAGGAATGTCTCTTCCTTGATTACAGTGAAATGTGTGATGGGAGGTAAAAGTGGATGATCATGTTCTTGTGCATAGCAAATGATGATTGACGTACATAACAATCAACTGTCAGGCCTAGAAATAAGCCCATCTCCTCCATAATCAGACAAAGGCTATGTTATCACTCTTTTCAAATTCTGTTGTGAGTCTCTTTCTCGTTCTGTAGGGACAGAGGCCACCCCATTTCACTGGAATCCTTGAAAGTCCAAAGTGATTTTATCCCTTAGAAACACCACAGTTTTGTTGTATAGCTCAACTCCTTGCCTTTCAATGCAGAGGTGTGCTGTATTGAGTAATGACCAGTATTCTGGTAATGAAAAATAATGACTTGGATTCTGTGCAAGTGCATTAATTGTATGCCTGCCTGGGTTTCCTCTACAAGTATGCCCAACTGGCAGATTGAACCAGGATAGAGTGTGATAGTTTTCCTTTTCAATGGAATGTGGATCAGTTGTATTGCTATGTGTATACCTTAGTAGCTACAGCAATGTAACATATCACGTGGATCTATCCAAATTTAATATAGAACTGTAAAATCTGTAAATATGATGTAAATGTAATGTTATATTATGTAAATATTATGTAAATTGTAGAATCTGGAATAGATCCACACATAGTGTATGTTAAAGGGGTGTAAGTGTATGGATATTAACTCTGTGTTGGGGTATATAAGCATTCAGGCTATTCAGCATACACAGTTCCTGCAGGTGCTGAGGGATTGTGCTTGTGGTCAGGACCGAGCATCTGAAGACAACAGAGTGCAAACGAAGGCATATTGGTCTTTTAGAGCAGGTGGGCTTGCTTTCTGCCTAGGAAAGATTTACACACATTTATTTTAGTATAACCATAGGATGATAATTTTAAGCATGATCATATATCAAAGCTGTGATTGATACTGTTTGTTTTCCACAGGTCCTTGTAAGTGATTTGACAAGGAAGCTGTGGTACAGGCCCGTACTGTCTCCGAGCTTTTGTCTTGCCTTGAGGTAACGTTCTGCTCAGACTCCATGCTAACGTGACTTCCCTTCCCATCAGCAGGAACACTAATGGCAGTAATGCTAAGAACGTATGTAGGTCTTGACAGGATATTAGTCTCTGTATGCACAGGATGAAGTGAACATAAGTCCAGGCTTTCAGCATGCTAATTGTACTCGGTGTTTGTGCAGGCTAACAAATTCTGACTTCTGTTTCCACTTCTCAGACTTGCGAGCAATTAAAATAGTGGCAGACATCACTTCTCTACATGGGTAATGAGACTGTAAGTAATTTGAAACTACGGTGATATGTATGAGTAGTCACATGTGAACTAATGCTTCACAAATTTATGAAGCAGCTTTGCAGTACCTGGAGGGTGGCCACATCCAGCTCATTTGGTCTTGTAGAGGATCTCTGAGCAGTTGCAAAGCCACAGCACCTCTCTTATGCAGCAACTAGAATTCCTTCAGAATTACATTGGGACAAGGATTTAAAATCTGTACTCACCCTATAAATACAAGCAGTGTCCTTAGCTGGTTTATTGACTACAGAATATAATCACAAATTATTTTTTCTAATTCTGCAGTTGTATGTTTTAATTTTTGGAGTGATTTGGAAACAGGCAGGATTCTTTCTGTATTTTTTTATATTCAAAATTTTAATCTTGGAGTGTTTTTTAGCAATTTCATAAGACTAACGGGGTCCCTTCCTTCTCAAATGTTCCTAGAAATTGCAGTAATGAAAACAATTCATTGTTTTTCAACAAAAAATGCCCTTGCCTTGTTTAAATGGTAATCTGTTCAGACACTGCCTCCTTTCTCACAGCCTGAGAGATGTTGATCACTTTTGCATTGCACCATTACAATGTCATCCAAAGAGACAGCAAATATTGTGGGTTAATGCTGCCAAAATTGAAGTAATTACTCTCTGAAAGTGATGGGCATGTTATTAAGGCCATATGGCATTACACATCGTTGGTGTAATAACTAATCAGAAACAGCAGTATTTCTAGGACACGAATGTTTGGCAACATAGACTTGACTAAGAGTCTAAATATTGTAAATATATGCATTTCTTGCCAGGAAACCAAGGAAACCACCTATCCTGAGGAGGGAAATCACATCCCATTTCTAGCAACAGAAAATATTTATGAGCTTGAGATAAAAGTGACATTTTCCATTTCTTTTCTGGTCAGTTAGGACTAAGAATGGTCATTATAATCTATAAAAGCAGGCTAGCTACATCTTTCCATCAGAATTTTTGGTTTGGTTGCAGTCTGAGAGTGCACAATGTATGTGATTGGTACAGGATTACCTCTCAATGGCCTTCAGGGACACTACTGAGACCTCCACTGTTCCCAGGAAGGCTGGTGAGCCAGGGGGGCAGGACGAGTTTCTTGTGGAATCAGGGCAGGTTTGGCTGCAGCAGAGTTGTCTTTCTGATCTGGCTCCTAGTGCCTGTGGAATAATTAAACAGTGAGCTTTACTGGTTTACAATGGGTCTTGTACTGGCTCTAAATAGGGTGCTGATTCTGAGAGAACTTTGTTAATGCTGTAATGGTATAAATGCAGGGGGACTGCAATTCCCCAGTCTGCAGCAAGCCTGACCTTACAGTGACAGGCTAACTGAGCACAGAAAAGGAAAGCTGAGTTAACTGCTGGTGGGCAGACCAGCCTCCCACATAGGGGCATGGCACACTGCTCCACGAAGTATTTCTCAAAATTAAATTTCTCATCTGCTCCTCCTCTTTTGCAAATAAGACAGCAGAAAGATGGAAATTCCAGGCCTGTTTTTTTTTTTTTTTTCCATCCCCTGTATCTGACTTTCATCAAGGCAAGGAATCTTCTGGTTCAATATAGGTAGCTGAGTGAAAAAGAATCCCCGAGCCCATGTCAGATTGGGCACCTGAGCTGACACCTTTTGACTTGTAAAATTGGGCTAGTTATTTAGCCTGGGAGCTGTAAGGATCATTTAACAGCTATTTATAGAGTACGGAAGAGCTAATCTGAGTTAGACATTTTATATTCATGACACCTGTGACCTTACTAACTCAGCTTCTCTTTAGCACTAGAAATTGGTTTGGCTTGTGAAAAGAAGAGAGAAAATATTTCTAATAATATTCTTTTTCATCTGTACTTGAATTCAGTTTACTGAGTGGTCACACACCTGATCATGCATTCTCAGGGATACAAGATAATTTATTGTTCTCACAGTGAGACCCCACTGATGCTGTTTTGGTTGGTACCTCACACCACTGGTATTTCACAGGTTTTAGTTACAGAATATTTAGTCACGTTTCTAACATGTATTCTTTTTTGCATCCTTTCAAGGTGCTTAAAATGTCAAATGTTATATTTTTTTTAAATGCAAGAAAATGGAGAAAATATCTTTTGTATGAAAGAAATTACAGAAGGACAAATCTGTACGTGCCACTGCTCTGTAACGTGAGTGTAGTTGGGTAAGAAATGTCAGCTTAACCCATGGTAGTTCAGAAATTAACACTGGGAAGAGCAAGTATAGGCAGACAGCTTGGTTTGGGTTTATTGAACTTGCAGGCAAAAAATTATAATTTTACTCCTATTTGCATATTCTGAGAAACAAAATTGTCCTTTATGTGGGTTGTCATATCCTGACTGCGTCCACTTTGAGTCCAACACGGTGGTGTGTTGCTCAGAACAGAGGCAGAGAATAGCAATCCCTCTGTACTTGTTAGGTCAGAGAGGGGAAGGAAAGCCGCTTTTGGAAGCGTCTGCTCTGGTAGGACTTACAGCCCAGTATGTAATGAGTAGCGCTGCTGTTCCACTTGAGCAGGCTGTCAGGTTAAATATGTTTCTGGAATGATGCTCCTGGCATAGCCTTCTTAATGCATATGCAATACATGGACTCAAGCGAAATAAGAATGAAATAAAAATGTGCAGTGAGTGTGTGAGCAGGAAAACCTTATGCTATTTTATGACTAATGCTGATGAGCTTGCGTGTAAAGCTCTATTTCCCCAGAGCAGGAGGAAAGGCCTCTGGTCTTTCAAGCTGTAGCACTAGTACAGCCAGGGTTTCTGGAGACCTAAACCAGCAAATGTAAGACTACATGCCCATCCCCTTGGGAATAAAAGGGAAAATGACAGATGGACTGTAATTGTTCCAGCCTAAGGACAAAGGAAGGACATATTATGGTCTTCTTGCTAATGTAGGCATATCTGTGGAAATGAATGGCAAGAGCTACGTTGTAAGCTGTGTGATAGAGCCTGACTTTGAGATCCAGAAACACTCAAGTGAAGTGAAAATCTCCACAGACATTTCTGAGTTTAGGACCTGACTTCTCAGAGGTGCATTGATGTCTGTTCTAGTTTTTAGCAACTGGTCACCAGAAACTGATACAACTGCTCCTTTACAACTGATATATGGGCCTCCCTTTAGTTGGGAAAAATGACAGTTGGCTCTCTAGGAGCTTACATGGGTGACAAATCTGGGAAAGCTTGTTTGGGAGCGCTGTTTTGCCTTGTCTGTGTTAGAGGGTTTTACTGAACGCCTTCTGTTGTTGAAACTGTGGCTAATCCCTATCTGAGATAAGATTCTAGGTTCCTATTTCACAGAGACAATAACTGCACAACAACCCCCTCTTCCATTTGGACAGGTATGAAGAATGCTTGAGTGAGGCAGACCAGCTCCTGTTTCCTGTTCAGCAGGTGAATATTTGTGTGCTGGAGGGCATGATGACGCAGGGAGGGAAAAAGCAAACAAGATTGGAAGAGCAAGGACATCTGCTGCTTCAAGACAAATGCAGTGTAATTGGAGTAACTGAAATGTGGCCGCTTCAGGAAATAGGCTGTAATATTACATTACCCAGGTACAGATTTTAAGGACAGGCAATTCTCACTGAGAAAGGAGAAGGAGATATGACAGTATAAATGAAGAAGGACATGATGCTGAAAACAGAACAACATTCACATGGATTGCAACTCAGAGACACCTTGAACTTGAGGCTAAAGACCGAAATGGTAAAACAATTATAATAGAAGACAATTACTGATCTCCCAGGGCTGGGTGAGAAGACAGATCAGGAAATATTTATGCAGATGGAGGACTGTACTTGAGCTAGGACAATTGATCATATGAAACAGCAATTACTCTGACATTGACTGGAATGAGAATTACAGAGGGACTTAGGAAGTTGAAGCTATGTTTACTGACAGATATTTTTTTTTTTTTTATCCTGCAGCTTGACAATCAACAAGATTAGAGGTCATTTGGAAAAATTTACAATGGTTAAATGAAGGGACACATCTGCTCATGCCAGCACTCAGGTTGGAATGATGTTAGCTGAAGGTTAGGATGGAAGGAAATTGATGTTGAGTGTGAGCACGATTCTGATTTCCAGATGTGGGAAGTCCATGCTTTGTTGTACTCTGGGAGCTGTAACTTTCAGTTGAGTTGAAGTGGATATCATTTTGGTGCGTGACAATACCAAGTAGCTTCCAAGGCTGTCTGTCCTGACCTAGGTTTGAAATGGAATCACGGACCCTAATGGGATTTGGTTTTCTATCTGTTAAACTTTTAAGAATAAATAGTTGCTGTAAATATGATATCTGACTAGAGTCAAGGAAGTGCCTGGCCTGTTCTGCAAAGGACAAATAAAAAAGGGGAATTCTGTGTGCCAATTGGGGAATAGATTACAAAATATTGGAAAATGACAGGCCTGAAGCACAATTGAAATACAAGTTTGTTTTGATTAGTCAAAAGGGAAGCACTTGGTGTTTTTAAAGGAAAATCTCAAGAGGTAGTCTAGATAAGGCACTGTGAAGGAGTAGTTCCTTCTAATGATCAGATACTAGATTGAGATTAAATAAACAGGGTACGCTGTCACTCCAGTTAATCGCATCCAACCAAAATACAATTTCTCAGGCTTATGAGCAGTAACATATTTCATATATATGCAGATTAGTTTGCAGTCAAAGAGCAATGGACAATGGCTTTTTGGACCTTTTCATTTTACCTGCTAGTCATATTTCATATTTTGGCACCGTGCTTCCATCCAGGTGACACACACTGAGGTACTAAAGGCTGCATTTAATTCATATGTTCTGGCTGAAATAGAAGTTCCCACTCCCCTTAGTGACAGATTGTAATAGCTATCCAAATGCAAGTGCAATCTTTTTGAAGCCAGTGGAATAATTCCAGACAGGGTTCTTCACAAAGAACTTCACTGTCCCTTAAGATAAAGAGAGATCCTAAGTGGAGTCTGGTTGCATCCACAACTAGCTAAAACTGGGCTGGCTTTTGTAGAGGCACAGGATTTATTCCTAGAAAGGCAGTACCTGTCCTCCACCCTCTGGGCAATGTGAATTTACTCTGCAGTGCTCCAGACTGTGCTAATGTGACTTTTTAATCCTTTCTTGACATAGTGTGATAGAGCATAAAGCTATTGAATGTAGGGTGTACTATCTGCAGCGCTTCAGTGTAAGCCTGGAGGACACTATAACCTTGAAGGGACTGGAATGTCTATGTCTGGGCAAGGGAGGATAGGGTGAAATGGAAGTACCTGATGCCTGCAAAAAGCACAAGGAGTTGTTCTGTCAGGTACCAGAGGGAGATCATACTTACAAGGCAGGGATAAATACTTTTTCAATGAGATGCAGATGGCAGCGGAGTTACATGGCACAGATGGCCCATGGAAATAATTAGACCTGACTATAGAAAGTAAAATGACAAAGATGCAGAGAAGGTCCTATTCTAACAGCCCTTACTTACATACCTGTCCTGCAGAAGTGTTGGAAAGTCCACAGAACCTAATTTACAGAAAGACCCTTGCTTTTTCTTACATTGACATGCCATTGTTGACTAACTGATGGTGTATATTTGTACTGATGGAATGAATATTTGATGTAAAAAATGTCTCTTGGGGGAGGTTCTGTGAGCTGTTTGCCAGAGATGTTCATCGTTACTTTTGAAATGTTAACTGTTTTAACTGGTCAAAGGGGAGATGTTACATTCCTCCACTCACTCTGCCAGATTCTCAGTTGGTAAAAATCAGCACATATCTTTTGGATTGAGATTAGTAGGGCAGCATCAATTATACCACACATGGATCTGTTATAGGAATGTCATAAATTTATAACTCTTATATTTCCAGAATAAATAGGATTTTGAAACGTGGTTATCATTAATACCTTTTAATAGCCAAAATGAATTCACTCTACCTTTCAGCAGTCCTGCCTGGATATAGCCTCTGTAGAATTTATAGAACTGGAGCAAAATGAGTGAAATAAACCATTTCAAAATAATTTTTTGTGTATATGCATTTTGCAGCCCAGAGAGTAAGAGTTTCAGGCATAGGCATGCAGTTCCTAGGGCTTCTTCCAGAAGGCAAGTTCAGGAGCAATGGGAGTAGGGTGAAAGGGTTGGCTGTGGCAGAAGAGGATGTACAGAACATACCCAGTGGCTTGGAGGATAGCACAGGAACTGATGTGGTCTAGCTCTAAACTTGCAAGGGAGGAAGAGGGATCCAACACAAAGAGACAATAGAAGGAGGAGAGCTGTGAAGCTCTGTGTTCAGAGCCACAGCGCCAGTACAAGAGTTGTGCATTTCACTGTGCTGGGGAAAGGTGGTCTCTCCTGCATATTCAAGTTCTTTTTAATGTACAAGCTTTCGAGCATGTTTTCACAACATCATACAGCTGCTGAATGCCAGCTAGAAATGTGTTGTTATTTCTGCAATATGCAGATGTGATTAGTGCTAAAAATAATACCTAACTGAAAGCTCTGGGAGCTGTTTATCTTTCAGACACCAAAGAAATAGTGGAAGTAGTCACAGAAACAAGAAGAGCATAGCTCTATTCTTCCTGCAATGAAATTTTATTCACTTACCCTAGCAGGCTGTTTTCTGAATTTCTTACCCCCTCCTCTAAATGCCTTGTCTGCATTTCTGAGTATCTTTTGTGACCTTCGTTTATGCAAAGGGAATCACCGCCATCTCCTGGTGAAGCGACAGTACCTCCAGCCTCTCGGGAGCTGTGCAGTCACCCCACCCTGGGAAGCAGGGACTGTAAACAGGAATGCCCCCATGGATTCGGTGCAGGCTGTTCTGGTATGATTATTATGCCAATTCTTTATCTGCCTGTTCAGAGAAAAAGGGAATATTTAACTCATCATAGGTTGGCAGCCTGGTCCGTTGGGTCCCGACTAGGCAGAGGTTTGGACGTGGTTCTGTTATTGGTCTAATATGTGTGGAGAAAAGTCAATTATCTGTGCTATAAAAAAAAAGGCACTTTAGGCATTCTTTCATTAGACAACATCGTGGACTTCAACAATACCCCTCACAGATCCATGATACCCCTTTGTGCTACAGATCAACATAAGTTGTGCCTGTACTTTTATATTTGCTTCCTGAAGTGACCTTCTCAGCACAGGCCATTCAAGAGCTTAAATACCAGTTGGGGTGAGTGGCCAAAGACACAGCTGAAGGTCATCAGTTCCTCTCTACTAGTCATATATTGCCAGCAAATGCTTTACATTATCTTTGCTGTTTAAATAATGTTCCTGTGACTGCCTGTGAAAGGGGACAAAATGATTGCCTTTGATTTATTGGGAAAAAGAGGTTTTGGAAGGCATTTATGTTTCCCCTAAGAATCTAATCTGATTACATCTTCTGTGATCTTTCTTCATCAGAAAATTCTGGCTTTTATGTAAGCCAGTTTAAATATTTATTTATCTAAAACCTGTTTGGAACTATCATCTCCTAATTTTTATCTTCCACTACTTTGCTGTCATTGTGAGCTCTGAGCTCAGAGGCTGAAGTAAGAACCACATAAATACACCTACTACAGAGCGAACCTGCCAGCTGGTGAGATAGAAGGGTTGATCTAAATGTTGGCATGTGTTGTGTATTGTGGTGTCTGGGAAAAATCATAAGAAAGGAGGCAAACCTGGAAAGTACCATGTAACATTTTGAGAGTTTGGCTTATGTCTTACAAGATAAGAATCCTTAAATAAAGAGCCCAGAGGCCTGCAACCATGGACAGCATTTGACTTAACATTTAGATTCGCTGCACTTGTTCACATCCTTCCTGTACTCCAATTCCACACCTCTCTGTGGACTCTGCATGCAGGGAAAATTTTGGCTAGAAGTTGACACTTCTCAACAACAAGACTGGAAGCAACATTAAATCTTATTTTTGTTTTTTCAGTTTCCATGCAAATTTACAATGAAGTGCCTTTTCCTCCTCACTGTGTAGGTAGAGGGACTTTCAGGATAAAGGACTTTGTGTTTAATGTTTTTCATGTTCTTACTTCTTAAAGAGCAGAGAGTAATTTATGGCATTCTTTCTTCTACCCAGTAGGCCTCTGCTCATCCCATTAACTGTTTCTAGTAAATAAATGATGTCAAAGCATTTTGTTATACCCTGAAGATGCACATGTTTATATCATACACCTGAGCCAAATGTTGCATAGAACAGATAACTAAAAAGCCTGTCACCAGGAAATCATTTAGAAGAAATCAAACCTGACCCCGTTAAGTTTCAGTTTCGATTTATTGTTTTGTTTTGTTTTAATTTCTTCAATAGACATACAAGATGAATGAAGATTAAGATTTTGATGTGTCTTTGATATTAAAGCCTGATAACAGCAGACAGCAGAGCAGGAGTGGTAGCAGATTTAATCATGGATTTTGCCCACGTTCAGCAGACCAGCAAGGCACTCATTGCAGAGACTCATGAGATTATTCCTTTACCCCTGTGAAATCCTTTTGCTGCTTCTGGTTCACTGACAGCATCTGAAGATGTGTTCTGATCTGATGTGGTGCCACTAACAAAGGAATTCTTTCTGAAGCTCATCAATGATAGAAATTGCAAAAGATTTCATTTCTAGCCTAGTAGTTGATCTTTAAACTCACTTAAAAAAACCCACTTGCCAACCTTGCTGAGCTGCGAATCAGTGAAGGAAGATTGCTCTTGTTTTCCTGTTCCGTTCTACAGCACCCTGCTTTTCTGTTGGTCAGTGAAACCACTGAAGACAGCAACGGTTTTCATCCTCATGGGTATTTGATCCTGACTGCTTTCATCCTTCAGGTTTACTTTCAAGATGTTACTTTTCTAAATCTCTAAACAGTACAGGGCCAATGAATATAGTAGGCTCCATAGTGTTCCTTTCTAGTGAAAAAGAAATAATTATTGTTCTAATCTTCTCACAAGGTACTTCACCTGGCTGAACTCCCTCATCTCACTTCAGCTTTCCCTCCCCTTGCTGAGGTTTACAGCTGAAGGCCATGATCATGGTCCAAAAGATGATGGGTGTTACCACACAGTTTTTACTGTGCCTTTGGTGGAGGCACAAGCAGAAGGGTAGGTGAGGAGGTAGGTGAACCCCTCTGCTCATTGTCTTTTATCACAAAGTCAGCCCAAGTTGACCAAAGAGCGTTCGAGGGTGGGATGAAGCGAGCCCTCCATCTTTACACCGAAGCAGATGAGAAGCACTGGCATGAGCGGTTGGTTCAGATGCGGGGCCCAGTGCTGCAGCAGGGAGGCAACGCCACCCCCCTAGCAATGGCAGCAGCCTTAGCTGCCAGCAGCCTTCAGTAGCAATTACAGAGCACCCCTCATCTGGCTACAAGGAAAATCTGTTATTATCTTTTATTAGCTATGTCTGTGTCCTGAGCTCCAGAAAGGTGAATACCAGATTTTCCTGAAGTACCTCAGAGTGAAGTTACACATCACAGAGAAGGTAGCACAACAGCTTGTTTCTGCTGAAAGGGGGACACCTGCTTCCCCCTGCTCCTCACTCTGTGCTCTTCCATCACCTTGTACTGAATCATTGAACCTTGCAGTGCGCTGTGAGCTGATTCAGCTTGCTAACTGAGCAGGAAACACACCAGCGAAAGGATTAATAGATTTCTGCTGAGTTAGTGAGTTGTATCAGCTCACAGAACAGTCAGGTGAGTGCCAAAACCAGCCCAGGATGGGACAAGAACGGCACAGCTGGACCCCTGCTTTTTGGCTGCAGCACTGGCTCTCTGTGTACACTGTGTACCCTTGCACTTAAGCGGCCAACCCATTTGACCTTACATTTAGGCATACATGAACTGCTTTGCCAAGGATCATCTAGAAGCAAAGGAAGGGAAGGGATTTTCAGGGAACTAAGTTAAATGAACAGAAATCTGTTGGTTCCTGTAGAAGTTCTGTCTAAGGAAAGACTAAACAAGAGCTAAGGATTTCAGTGGAGCAGGACACGGCAATCATATGGGGTGATGCCAAACCATCTCTTCTCACTGTCATATGTATAAAGTGATGATGTTTTGTCATTCTGCAAAGACAGTTATTTATTAAAATTATCTTCCATATAAGATAGAAGTTTGTGGAAAAACTATAAATAAAAA
The DNA here is from genome assembly GCA_013400555.1 of Jacana jacana. Taxonomy (NCBI): domain Eukaryota; kingdom Metazoa; phylum Chordata; class Aves; order Charadriiformes; family Jacanidae; genus Jacana; species Jacana jacana. Next base: position 18,189 of record VZTM01002223.1, read on the forward strand.
AAAAGATTGTTACTTTACAGTCTGGCATATTGTCATCTTTGTTCTCCAGTGTCCCACATAAAATCATACTTGTAGCACTTACTGCAGGACTGAAACAGCAGTACACAGGGGATCTGAATGCAGGGAACCAAATTCTTCCCCTTATACTGACTATACTTCCACTGCTGCCTGTGGAGACACATTTAAAAAAGAATAGCCAAAAGCTTTTTAGGTACTGGTGATGGGATTCGTCTGTAGGATTAGCTATTGATCCTTTAGTGGTGATTTCAATTTTGCTATCAAATGATCATTCTTCCTGTGAGGAAGCGGGCTTAAACAGGAAAAAAAATGCATCCTGACATGGTTTTGTGAAACAATCATCTCTTACAGTGTTTCCAGTCAGGACACAAAGGAAAGAATGGCTCACTCTTCCCTGTGGCTGTCCCATGCTCTTCACTGTTTTGTGGAAAAGGGAAAAAAATCAGGTGATTAAAACATAAGGTCCGCTTTCAACTCTGCTCTTTCTGAGACTTTTACCTTTCTCATTTTTTTATTGCAAGAGCTGATGAACTGTGATTGGTAAGAGAGAATAGATTGTGCACTTACCCTTACCATCTGACTTAGTTAATCTTCCAAAATGCAATTTATTCTGAGCGCTAACTGTGGTGAGTTTAATGGAACACAGGGTTAAAGTGAGAAACTGGAAAAAATGCTCTCTATCTAAAAGCCAATCAATAACTGAGTAGTTTGACAATCACAAACCTCTGCCACTTTAATGTAATTGGAGTATATGGAAAAGACATTACGTTCCAGCACCTACTAGCATCAACTTCCATTATTGGTGATACTGCTTGAATATGTTCAAGTCATACTGTTGCAATAATGTGGAAGGAGTGGGAGCAGAGGTTTGGGCTGTCTTTTAAATCTATTTTGAGGGATTTTGCAGTCTTACACAGATTGCGGTTTGCTGTGTATATTGATTTTTGGGACACACATGGAACCTCTCAGTGTGTTTGAAGATTTTTATGGGCTGGTCTGTCTAAAACCAGTGAGGCTGAATGTGTTTGAAGCTAGTTATAGGGAGTCTCTATAGCAGTCCATCAGCTGTCGTTTCTCCAGATGAGCAAGGGGGAAAAAAGGTATTATTACTGCAGTAATATTATGCAGCAAATCATGTGAATGACATAATGTGCAAAACGATATGAACAGTGAAATTCCTTTTTAATAATCATTCTTAATAGCGATCATTCAGTTGTATCGATCAAAAATTGCTTTCTGAAAACAATTTCCTGTGACTGCTGGCGTGTTTGCTTCTTACTCAATAAGTGGGAAAATTCATTTGGGGAGAGAGAGAGAGAGACTGGGAGAGATCCCCTTCATTTCCTCTGGCTTTCAGAGGAAAGAAACAATTTCACATCTGTTTGAGTGTCATTCGACTGCAGTAAGGAATATCACTGGGAGGAGCAGTTTAAGGCAGTTACTTGTAACGTACCTGCTTTCGCATTACAGGGTCTGTTGAATCTTTCTACATGGAAGAGCTGAGTTCTGTAGGTACCCATTTTGGAAAGCTCATTAGTTTGTGTGTGTGTGTGTAATACTCTTTTGCAATGTCCAGCTGACAAAACCAGCCCATTTATCCCAGTGGAGCTAACGGACTATTTACTTCTTTTCTTTCTTGAGGGGACCCAGCTACTCCAGGCAACACTGAAAACCTATCCTGGTATTCTTAACATATTCTTTCAGCTTTAGATGCAGACAGCATAATTGTAAAGAGATACTGGAAATGTCAGGTTTTTTAGTTTTAATTCCCCACCTCCTGCCATCTCCACAATCTGACGATGCAAATTCCAGACTCACATCTAACATGGCATTAATTTGGAAGAACACATTTCCTTATATGATGTTCCTTGAACATAAATCCAGAAGTATCTTTTCAACTGTGATCAAAACTTACACAGTTTTAATGGTTATTTGGCTATTTTGGGAGGAGAAAAAGCCTGCATGGACTGTATGCTGGTCACCAGCAACTTTCTGGGAGCCATAAACAAGGTGGCTTGGCCCAGCAGAAAAGCTTTCAGACTGAGGAAGAGATTGATCTTGTTCCCGTTGCTGTCTGGGCATGGTAACTTACCTCCTCAATATTTCATTTCTCCACATGCAGAAGGATAAGGCTATTTATCAGCCAGTAAAGGCGCAGCCTCTGTAGTCGCTATTGATGGCTAATGCAGAGGTAGGCTGAAATTGTAGCTTTAATTCCACTACTAATTGGAAATTGGGAAGTTTCCTGGAACCATTATCAAAAAAAGGCATGCTAAGTGCAACTGTGGGTTTGCAAGTTGTGGCTACTTGTCATAAAGTCTTTTCCCCTGCCTGCGTTTACATCAGAAAAAGGTTGTTGAAATCAGCAGGGTTCTTACTGCTCCTATTTACAGCTATTTCCATGAGATTTAATGCATTTTACAATTTTATTGTTATTCATGAATAAAACTTAGCTAGAAATGAGGAATTAAGCTAAAAATATGTAGTTTCCTGTGGCTTTTTTTCATCACTTTGAGACCGGATTCATCAGAGTTTGGTCTTGACTATCAAGTTAAGGGGAATTCTAAACACTATTTCTGACATTTTTTAATGGGGGAAAAAACTCAAGCTCGAAGAAACTCACTTGCTAGAGGGACAAGCCCAGAGCTTCTCAATGAGCAGCTTTCTGCAGTACATGTGGAGGGGAAGGGCAGGAGAAGTGGTGACTGCATTTAAAGGGTTCAGCGGTCAGAGGAAGCCCCGTCTCCTGTGAAATGGAGTTCTTTCTATGCTGCACAAGAATCTTCTGGTATCACACTGGGCACATTCCTTGCATGCAGAGGCTCAAGGTCTTTCAAAAGCATTTGGAGGCCTAAATGATAAAAATAATTCTTGCAGTGTTTAAGACTCAGAGCACCATGGGCTTAATGAGGTTTTCTGTTATGATTTCTTTTCCTTTTCTAACAATTCTGTTGTTCGAATTTCATTATGATTGCCTCAGAACTCTGAGCTAATGTTTCCAGGCAATGGTCTACAAAAACTCAGAGAGATTTTTCCAAAGCTTGGATATCAAATGTAAAACCTGACTTTGTACATCCATTGACTAATAGTTTATTTCATGTGACCAATACTCTGCATTTACTGATAGTGGATTGTAGTTGCCATTTAATCACTTCATCCACTGGTTACTGCAACATTCTTCTGCACCTCTTTTCAATCACCTTTGAACTTCGTTATCCTAAGCAGCGTTTTAGAATTTGAACTTTTTTCATAGACTATTTACCCCTTTTTTCAAGTCGTTGGTGAAGAAGCCCTGGGAGACCCCGAGACAGATCTGAGACGTGTCGTGCTGGTGACACCCATCATTGTGAAAACTGCTATTTGTGTCTTGCCTTCCAACAACTTTAATGTGGTTATTTCAGTTAGAATTAAATCTCTGAGATGTTGTTCTCATTTCCCATCTGTACAGTGGGAAAATAGTGCTTCCTGTTTTGTAGGGATGCTCTGAACCTAAATGCAGTACAGTGTTATTGCAAGCCAGTCAGAAACTGGAGCCAGAGGAGAAGCAGATACAGCGAGTCCTTGATCTCAGCCCAGAGCTGGCATCCCTCAGGCCAGAAGCTGGGAGGCCCTCCTAGGTCTGTTAATGTAGATAATAGCCTTAGGGAACGAGGAAGGAAAATGTTTATCCACTGCAGCCAAATATCAAAGGCAGGCATAGAAGCAGCAGCCTTGGTAAGAGCAGTGGGATTGAGAGAATGCACAGTAGAAGATGAAATATGAAATCAGCAGTAAATCCAGCCCAGTCCTCACTAGCTGGTGGCAAAAAAATTCAGCTGAGGCACTCACTAGCCACTAAAGCTAGAGGATATGTTGGTAAATTTGAATTGTTTGTTATAAGAAGTAAGTGTGAAACCCCCAAGGATCCTCAACTGTTGGCAAACCTCTGTTCTGAACTTTGCAATTATCTCTTCTTTATAAAACTAAGTGAACCACAGCCATGGTCTAGACTGCATCACAAAACCCTAGTGTAACTCTCTAATGAGAAATATTAATAACTGTGCTCTATGAAGCACTTCTGGCTAATGACATTATATATATATTGCCTTTTAATGTTAGATTGCTTTAAAATGTAAAAATACTTCCTAATCTTGCCTTCCTATTTAAGCAAAGTCTTTTAGGTGGTTGAAATGACAATATGCTGTTAGTAAAAGTATGGATAATAATTTGTGAAATAGTATATAGACAGGCAAGGATTTAGGTGAATTTTGGTTCACACTGTTTAAAAAGTTGAAAACTTTTGTTGGGTTTGTGTTATATTCTCAAATTTCTCAGTTGTTTCTGGATTGCAGTGATATACACTCTGGCATTGTGATTCCACTACATTTATGGGCTCTACATTTGATTTAAGCAAAGAAGGTGAGACAAATAAGGCCCAAGGTTTGTTATTTCTTGTAGCATGACACATTATGTGCTGTACTGGCTATAAAATTGCTTATTATTTCAGAAAAGTTTAATAAACCCCCCTGAAAAATAAACCAGAGCTGAGTTCGTGTGGGATCAGAGATAAATGATGCATCCCTTCCAAATCACTCTTTCCGAGCAGTGCATTCATGTGACGGCTTCATTAACTTTTGTGCAGTAATTTGCAGATAAATTCCATCAAAAAAAGCAAGTATTCAAGCACCACTAATAATATGAATTTGATTTTTGCACATTAAAACTGTGATGAAGCCATACTAATTATTTTTAATTATCTCAAGATAAAAATACGTCATTCCTGTAAGTAATTAAGTAATTTAAAGCTGATTAAATAATAATGATTCCTTGCTCATTGCCTTCCAAGTGCTTATACCCAAATTTAATTTTAAGCAGGATCAAGAAAATAATCACTCGATTCAAACATTAATTACTAATTTTAATCCTAATTCATTAAAAACAGAGCTATTTTTTTTGCAGACTCTGCAGGGCATTAATTGACATTTTACAAAACGAGCCATTCTTTTGGCGGGGAGCAGTTTTTCAAAGGGTGAATCGTGACGAGCAGAAGGGATCGGTAGAGAGCTCCTGGGGAGCTTTGACTTCCCAGAAAAAGCAGTGCTATTTAGCAGCAGTTCTGCTTCTCCAGGTTGACTGGAAAAGTCGCTGTAACTGTAGTACTCACACTAGCCAGGGAGCTGCTGACTACCTTTAATTACTGGGCAGACCAGAGTAAATTGAAGAAAAAGTTGCCTGAAGCCAACAAACAGCTTTATTGAGACAAACTGGAACAGGCTGGGGAAGGGTTTAGGTCAGTTCAGAAGTGTAAGAATGGGAGGTCTGTTGCTTCCTCTCTAATCAAGTTGGAAATGGATAGAGAATCCAAGCAATTTGTTCAGGATTTGGCCCTGGAATGTCCAGCCTTACAACTGGAGCACTGCTTTTGCTGGCTCTTCTCGTCTCTCTGGTTTCTGCAAGCTGGCCCCCTTCGATAGGAACTGGGGAGGATACCAACACCCCCCTGAAACTTCACAAACTTTTGGATTGCAAATTCCTTTGGGAAAGGACTCCTTTTTGCTATGTAACTGTAACGAGTTTAACCCAAAGGCTAAGTGATCCTATGTGATATATTGAGAAAAAAATACATTAACATATCAGTAATTTTTTGGATAGTAGATGTTAAGCCCCAACAGGATGATTATGGCCATGGTGTAACATGCTGACTAGTATTACCCCAGGGCTTTATCCCTCCTTCCTGCAGCTAATTCAGTAGCTCGGTTTTGCTCACCAGTCTCATTTTTTGTCTCCTCAGAGAATCCATCTTAATCAGAGTCAGAACCAGACACAGCTGGAAAATCAACAGAACTACAGTTTCGACAACAAGTCATATAGACATGAAGGAGAAGCTGCAAGAAGGTAATCTTTGTTCTTTTTGCTCCATGGATAAGGTATTCTTTTGTACTGGCTCAAAATGCTGTCAGCCATTTGCTGGACTTTGGCATAAAGAGAACACAGTGGAGATAGAAACAGAGATGTTCAATGCAGCACTTTATCCAAACATCACCTTTCTCAGCATAAATGTAATGACCTGACATGGTGAGAGGAAAGGATTTCACTGAAGCCGTGTAGATACCGGGATATAAGCCTGGAGTAACTGTAACTTGCTGCTTAACAGGAGGAAATAACCATGTATTAACTAAATTGTCAGTGTAAAACAGAACAATCCATATCAAACAGATAAACATTTATTTTAATAGAAAGCTATCTGTAAGATGAAACCAGTTAATCACTGAAGAGCACTCCCAGCCTTCTACTGAGTACAGGATAATTAAAAACAAACAAACAAACAAAAACAAACCAAAATTAAGAAGAAAAGATTGGAAGGAACACTGAAGATTAAGACCATATGTCAGCTGTAGTAAAAACCTGCACTTGAGTGCCTAGGTGGAGACTGGGCCAAAAGGACAAGTGCTGTGTCTTCCTGCCAGAATTTCCTCCTGTATCCTTGTGCCTGCAGGAGATGGCAGTCCCTGTCCTGGCATCATGTCTAGGTGTCCCTACAGGACAGTCTGGCGGCAGGCAGTCCCTGGGGTGCTGTGGTGCTGGTGTGGCTGGGCTTCAGCTGACTCCTGGCGGGGGACGGCAGCAGCTGGTGGGTGAGAGCAGGCAGAACGTGGGGTTTGTGGGCAGGTCTGCAGCATTGCCTCGGCACCCCCACAGCAGCAGCAGCAACACCCTGGTGAGCTGCACTTACTGGTAGCTGTACAAGGAAAAATAGTTGTCAGAGACTTTCTGCTATTGCTCTGAAAAGGATTACTTACTCGTTTGCCCTGTTGTTCTAAGGCAGCAGGATTTTACTGCACGTCACTTCTATGTAAGCCATGACTGGGGTTAGTACTGGGCATTCCAGTACAAGTTCTCATTGTGAAGATTTCCCTCGTGCTATTTGTTCTTTGCTCAAGCCAGCTTCTGAGCCCAGGCTATTGAACATGCTGTTAAGACTCCAAAACAGAGACAAGGCCCAGTCCCAGTCCCTGCCCCTTGCTCTCCTGAACGGTAAAATGAAATAAATGTAAACTTCTCAACTGATGCCCACTACGGAGCAGTTAATTCCTTTTCTAGTGAGTAGCTGATTGCCCAGGTGATTAGGATCAAAGGAGAAAGCAGGCTGGAGAGAAAGTCAGGCAAATTCACCAGGACAGGAGCTTTGTGAAAATAGATGCTGAGAAAGCGGGTACTGTTGGGCTCTGGGTAGGCTGAGGATCGTAATGCACTCTTACAGAGTCCTCCATGTCCCTTGCACAATCTGCATTCCCTCAGAAGGAAACCTGACTAGTTGAGGTGTCTGTTTCTTAATTGGAATTTCTTGGGCCTCTTTACCTTATTTTTCTGATTTCCCTCTCTCCTGTGTAAAAGAAGTAACTCTGAAACAAAGTAGTGTCTCCTAAACCTGTGGTGTGACCACACAGCTCTGCGTAACTTAGTGAGAGAGGGGAGATGAGAGCACCAACTGCTTCATTCTCTGATTTCTGTCATAAAATATTGCTTGGAGCTGATTATTGCTGCTCTCTGTGGCTTAGTTTGCTTCTCTTTGGTTTCTGTCCTGGTGTCATAACTCAAAACCCTAAAACAGGTCTCTTGCTGAGGAGCTGCTCAACAAGTAGCACCTCTAAATTTCTTGCAAGTGAAGTGGAAATTACAGTTATAAACTAGAGGCTTGTCCTTGCCCTGTAATAACGGTCAGGCTGCTAGGGCAGGGGGATGTGACAGGCTGATCTGGCTAAGACCCAAAGCTCAACAAATCTAAACATGTAATGAGGGGACAAAACAGAAGTTCCTTTTTTTGCCGCAGAGGAAGCCACAAACAAAACTGTTGTTGAATCTCTCCTTTGACAGGTTTAAGAGAAGGAAACCCAGATCATAGGATCTTGATTAGGGGCAGGGCTGAAAGGCTTTAACTCTCATGTGAGTCTCTTCTTCCTTGGAAGGCTTTCAGGTGTGCAGATTTCATCTCTTCGGTTGCTGCTTTCAGTGTGTGGGAATTCTCCCCAAATGTAACCCCTGGGTAGAGAAGAAAATGGAGTGTTCCCATTTTAGAGAGAGCTGAGAGCGCTGATGAGCGGAGTGTGCCATCAAAGGCAGAAGCATTCCTGAGTAGGGTGATCAGGTAAGTCTGGCTGTCCAGAACTTCCTCATTCTGACTGCTGGATGGCCATGCACTTGATGCAACACATATAACACGAAAATAGTAAAAGCTGTAACCAATTTTGATATTTCAAATAAGTGTCAGAACACATAAAGCTAAATTTAATACTCTGAGGGAAAACTCAGGAACCTGCTGCAGTTTCAGGATCAAGGGAAATTGTACATGCAGTCGGGGGAATCGAATGCATTTTCCTGGCTCCAGAGACCTAGTTCTTTAGTTCATTCCCTGTAAAGACAGAATGCAGTTTGCACCCAGCAGGAAAGAGCTCTTTTAATTGTATCTTGTCCCACCAAACAAAAAAGGACTTGACCATCAAATACAGTTTTCTTTTTACTGTGTCAAGAGGAGTGTCCTGACCCCTGTCCAAGAGAAGACCCACCCTTATGGCCATCTGGGCAGTGTTTTTGAAATGGCCTGATTTCAACTGACAAACAGGGAGCACAGTGCACCAGACACACAGAGGACAGTAACGCTAAAATGACAACATGGATTAGACGATACAGCACAAAAAGTTGCACAAATTATATTAAGACTTTTATCTGAATGCGGAATACATGTGCTTAGTTAAAAATACAGAAATGTGAAGAAAAATATAACATGAGTAGTACCTCATTGCAGGCCTTGCTATTAACATTGGCCCATCTATCCAGTCTATCCAAGTCCCTCTGTAGAGCATCCCTGCCCTCAAGCAGATCAACACTCGCACCCAACTTGGTGTCATCCGCAAACTTACTGATAGTGTTTTCTATGTCCCTATCGACATCATCAATGAAGATATTAAAAAGGAAAGGCCCCAGTACTGAGCCCTGAGGAACCACTTGTGACCAGCCGCCAGCTGGATTGAACTCCAGCTTTTTTGATTTCTTTTTACAAAACATTTGAAAATGCCAATCCTATAAACTGCTATAAAAATATAATCGCTGGAATGTTTTCCTAAAACAAAGAAAAGTTCTGTTTCATGTGGAAACACACAATACAGCTCGTGTCATTTCAGCATTGCCCCCCTGCCCAGAGGAGGTACTTGATCTGAGGTGAAAAATGAGCTGTCAATGCAGTAATGCTTAACAGGCTACTTGAGCCCCTACAGCTGATCAGCAATTAACTTTTAAAAGCCTTTTGAATTTGGCCTAACCTGTGGTCAGACTACTGTGGCCATTCCTACCCTTTGTAAAAATAAAGCCCTTTCTAAAGTCCTCAGACTCCTTCAATGAATTCCTCGTTTGCTCTCTGGCATTGTACTAGTGCAGTGATTCTGTTTGAGGTCTCAGCTCATCTAGAAAGAGCTGTGAAAGGTGAACTATTAAAAGCAAACCTATTATTCTAAGATCATCATGTCCTTCCTCTGTAATTCAGCCCTGAAGCCTGTGTAGGTGTCACAATATACAGACGTAACCCGTTTGGCTGACTGGGGTCCAGGTGCCAGCAAATCTTTCTTGTGCTCCACTAGATGTGTCAGAGCCTGAGGCTCAGGTGTATGTGCTGACAATTAGGATCTTAGAGAAACAATTATCTTACGCCAAACTGTGTGATAAAAGAATTATCAATTCTTTTACAAACTAAAAGGTGCTACTCTGAAATCCAAATTGAATAGCTTCTTGACAAGACCATAGTTTTAAAATATCACTTATTTCTGAATTCTGATATTCTTCAGCTCAGGAGTGGGAACTGCTGAAGAGAAGGGAGGCTGAAGACACTTCACAGAGATGAGTTCATTCTGTTCCCTGATGAAAGCAGGTACATTAAATTAGGCTCCTTGATGGTATCAATGCACTGTGTGTCTGAATCCTGACAGCAAAAACACATGGGTGTCTTTCCTCACACCACGTGCTCTCAATTAATATTTTTACTGGAATTGAAACCAGAGGTTTTTATATGTGTCTTTGTGATGTTTGGTTTTTTGTTGTTTTTTTTTTTTTTTAATCGGCTGTCTTTCCTGTTTTTCAAGTCACTAGATTATATATGTAACACACTGTCAGCTTTCAAAGCAGTTTACAGTTTCTCTCCTTTGACTCTTCATAGCACCAGTGGTGAGAAAGTAGTTCCCCAGTTCCCTCCCCAGAGTGCAGTGGGAAGGGCAGTGCCCAGTAGAGGGAAGGAAGCTGGGCATGGGGAGACGTGGGCATTCACGTCTTACAGACCTGGGACTTTTTTCAGCTTATATTGAAGGGAGTCTCCTTTAGCCATGTAGTGGGGCGGCCACAGAACCAGGACAACTACTATGTTATTTAGCACAAAACAAAGAATTTTTGGCTAGGAAGGAACAGAAGGAGCAGAAGCCAATGGCAGTGGTTTCTTGGTGCTAATCAGAGCCAGGAACCTCATTCTAAACAGTGGGAAAAGTACCAGTTGCTGTTTGAAGGCTTTTCCTTCCCATTAGGATGACTAGTGCTGTAGCCTTCTCTGGATGGCCAATCTGAACTTCACATTTGAGCACACTGGTGCTACACAAACACTAGCTTTAGGGACAGAGTGTACTGGATAACTTGAATAATGACCAGTATCTTATCAGTCTGTCTCTGTGCTGCGTGTGTCTGTGAATAATCTGCTTTATGGGCCGTTTGTTGGGTTAGGGACTGGGGTTTGCCCTTTTACCTCTGTACAATGCCCAGGAGCTTAGGAGCTGCCTCAGAGATTTACAATGCCCAGTGTTACAGCAGATGCATTATTGTATATCCCGCTATGGAAGTAGGAGATTTCAGGTTATTTTTACATGGAAATTCTGATTGTTAGGCCTTAGTGGTTTTGTAACTTCACATAACTTTTGAAGCAAGAAAGAATTAGTGGTCAAATATTCCCAAACTAGCACCATTTGCTGATAAGAAAATAGAACAAAGGAAAAAGGAGTTGCTGTAGTCCAGGTGGATTTTTCTTCTCAATGTTGTTTATTCTAAATGGAAATAAGTTGTATATTTGACTGAATCTGTGCTTTCTTATTGATCTAAAAATTCCAGTATTTCAGTCTGCAAATGAATACTGGGATAGGGAAATGTCTGATGCTAACAGAGAGCAAACGTGGCTGACACCTTTGCAAACGCCCTGGACAAACTCGGACACAGCAGGGCTGGTTCCCACTCTCTCCTGGCAGCCAGACCCTGCTCTGGCAGCTGAAGGGAGCTGGATGGGCAAGGGCCACCCTTTTTCCTGCAGCTCCAAGCACCACCGCTTCAGCTCTGACAAGCCCCTTTGTAAGAGTTACCTTTTTTTTTTGTCAGAGCCTGATCAGAAACAAAGAAGTTCCCTGGGTACAGAGCAATTTTCAGGCAGTATTTATCCCTGAGTGCTTGTAATCCTGCTTCTCCTTGTGGCTATATTTAGGTTTAGATTGAACTGCCGTTACCTTTTTCATTATTACTTTCTTATAAAGACATCAGATAGAGTTTGTCTTAGGCTAAATAAATCAAGCTCGCTCTGTCTTATCTGGCAGAATCGTACCCGCTTTATTGATGCCCTGTCGGTATCTTTCCTCAACATCTCGCTGCTGCAATTGCACTTAATTATCTGGCCTCTGCACAGCAGCTTGAATACCTCTCCATCCCAACTGGAATATGTCTCCCAGTGCAGGCTGGGCTTTTACCATTCTGTCAAATTGCATCTGAGTCATCTTGTGACAGACTGTATAAGGGCCTTTTATTATCAATTAACAAGAACTACAGCAAAATACTTTGCTTAATCTTCAGGGACATGAGCTACTATTTGTACCATTCATCCCCTTCAGCATTCGAAGTCTGCCAGGGTTGGGTTATTCTTTCTTTCTTGTGTACCTTGATCCTTCTCTCAGTGAGTGCCTGCCAACTTACCCTTTGCCCCAGCCTGGTGGTCCCTGTGCCTCAGTGGGTAATGAAATGCTGAACTCGGTTACCAGACTGGGACATCAGAAATTCCACTTGCAGATGCCACCAGCCCCCCCCCTTTCTTTTAGCCTTGCCTTCTTTCCTCCAGCAGGTACCGACACACCTCATCATCCCTGCTGCTTGTTTCCAGTTTCTCCATCTCAACTGTGTTTTCCCTGTCCCACACCTGCAGTGCGTCAGATGCTCCAGGTCTATGGAATCTGCACTTGTTTGGTTGTGGAAGGCCTGATTCCTACTTTGCTTTTAGCCATGGAAACTCTGCAGACCTCATCTACTCTCCTCTTGCTGCTTGGCTCCTGATTGCCCTCTTATTTTCCACTTGAACCTGTTTTTTCCAGCACTGGATTCCAGCCTTGCAGTTTTACAGCATCAACCCGGTTTCTGTTCTTGGTTATTAGGGAGGCTGTGGTGAAACCCCGTTTGTGGCCAACACTGCACAAACAGGAAGAGTTCAGCTCTGTGCCGACAGCAAAACCAACTCGTCTCTTACAGTTTGAACTTCTGACTCCTCATGGCTTCACACAGGTATCAGAACTGACACTGTTCAACCGAACTTAGAGCTATGCAGCTAAAGGATGTAACAGAAAAATAAGATCATACTTTCTTTCCTTATAATATAAACCAGCTTTTAATAATAAAAACTTCTATCAGTTTTCAAGGAGAATAACATATACATTTCAGTGTAAAACAGTGCACAGTGTCAATGCCCTGGGGTGCTCTTGCAGGCATCTAACACTGACAGGGACTGCACAAGTGTGGGCCGGGCCCTCCCTGGGCTCTGCGCGTTCCTGCTGTTCCGCCGGGCAGCGCCCGCAGCGCCGTGGTCTCCTCACTTACGGGTGTTCCTAAGGTTCTTGTAACACTAAGTACATTTTGAGTTGAGGACTCAGTAAAGAAACATCCATTTCTTATTCAAACAGCAAATGGCAAGAATAACTCTTTCACAATTAATCAAATAATACCAGAAAGTGCATGAACTAATGAGCTGCTCCTCTGGCAGCAGCACAGATGGATGCTCGGTAAGAAACCCCTGCGCCTGGTGGCTGGTGACAGATGGGTTGTGGAGGTCCCTGCAACAGGTCGCTGTAAGTTAGAGGGAACAGTTTAGAAATTAAACAAAACATGAATTATTTCAGTCTATGACTGAAAAAAAGACCTATCCATGAAACAAAGTTCAGAACAATCTGCAGCCCCAAGCTTGCCTTAAGCCAGATGATGTTGATGGCCAGATGAAAACATTTAAGAGGCCTTCATAGCCAAAAGGAAAAAGTCTGACTTTTGAGTTGGCTTGTACATTAATAAAATAAAATTAAGCCAGCTAAAACCCAAACAACCTCACAAAGAAAACCCCCAAACCTTTATTTTCTAGACTGTACATTACTGCAAAGCACCTCTGGGTCTCCTGACCATTAAGTCTTTGAGAGGAGGAGGAGCAGAGATGGGGAGGTTCCCACACCTCCTCCTGCTGGGACTTGCTGGGGATGGGTGGTGATAGTAAGGCACTCGCTCCGAAAGAAGACTTAGTTCTGTCCTGAGACTGCTGACGTGGTTCAATCCGTTTCAGCCAGTAATTTGGAAAAAATTACTGTGCTTAGGCTAATACTGACAGAGAGAACAGGTTTTTAAACAAGAGAAAATAAAGTACATTATATACATGATTCCTTTTTTGCTTTTAACTTAAAAGCATCCCTAGTACATCTTAATAACTGTATTAAAGACTACTTAAATATTGAAAGATTTTAAATAATGTAGATTTTCTTCAGCAAACTGAGAGTAGCTGTGTATTTGCCAGCATATTGGTCCCATTTTAAACAATATAATTTTTATTTAAATCTTGTATATATAATAACATGATCGAAAACACATATTTCACTCCACATAAATAAGTATAGTTCTTCTGACCTGTTTTAAAAACTATATCTGTTCAAATAATCAGATTATAAGACTGTATTTTTTCCTTTGCAAAGTTTCCTTTAAAATCCTTCACTCCCAATCTCTCCTCTTCCGTAGCACTGTATTTCCAGCGTAGGGATAGGCCATTAGTAAAAAGAGTTAATCCAAAACCTGAAAGCTACAGTGAGTAACATGAAAGCAGTGTTAGGAAGTACTATGGAATGTATAGTTTGCAGCATAGAGAGATTGGTTCTCACTGGGATGAAGTGGAAAATTACTCCAGATGAAATTCTTGCTGTCCATATTTGAGTAAACTACAGATTGTGCTATTCATTGTTCCAAAGTGGGGTCAGTTCATGAGAAGGTGGTGTTTATGAAGGTACTGCTCAAGGGGGCTGACCAAAGTGATGCTGGCAATTAAATGGACGCCAGGTGTGGTACAGGGAGAGGGACACGTCTCACTCTGGATTTCCTTAACTGATCTGTTTCTTGAAGTCCACAACTTTTAGGTGGCAGCACAAACAAGTCATCAGTAAACCTGCACTTTCTGAAAATGTAATTGTCACTTTCCCAGGCATCCAGCAAACGGCAGTGACATCCACCATCTGTGGTGTTGGGTTCAAGAACTCCCTTGAGAAGTCAAAGCAATGTAAGAATCCTGCCGGTGCTGGGAGTTTCTTGGGTCCAGGGTCCAGCAGGTTTGGCTCCCACTAAACCAGAGGAATGTCTCTTCTCTTGATGGGCCCCAGCGGTGTCAGTTCACGTGGGGCCTCAGACAGGACTGCTCCTACGAGGCTTTGACCAGGCTGCTGTCATGGTCTCTCGCTTTTATAAATCCCCGTCTGTGGGAGGCTGGCACAACCTATAGAGTCTTTAAGGCAGATGAAGAGTATGGTATTATATATCGTAAGGATGGTGACAAAGTTACTGGCAGAGTACAGGAGAGGGAATTCCTGCTTTATCACTCTGCAAGCGTTAGAGGAAATCTGCTATCGAGAATACCCCGGTGCTTCATTTCAATGACTGCAAATTCAGCAGTGACACTAGTGATTTAGTTGCTAAAGTAAAGACTATCGTTGTTTAAATACTATTTGACACTTTGCATCACTCCCTTTTAACTTGACCCGATTTAGGTCTTCAACAGTCTCTTCTCTCATTCTCTATTTCTTTTGTTTTAAACCCAGTTCAGCATTTTTCTTGCACAAAAGAATCACAGAGATCGGGATATCAGGACATAAAAAAAGCACACTTTTGACATGGTTGAACAAACTTTAAAATTGGTAATGGTGTTTTCAGAGAAATGTTTTGAATCACAAGATTAGCAAATTGAGACCAGTGGTTAAACCTAAGAGCATCTTGACTGTCATTCATGTGTGACTCTGCAGTAGCTTTTTCTTGGCTTTTTCTACTTTACATTTGAATAAACTCAAGTCTTTTGTAACTTCTCCTTAAAGATCAGTACTACAGAGTTTGAGAAACCTTAATGCTAGGAAATACAATCCTGAGAATTAGCATTGATTCACCAGATCCCCTTTCAACTTTGCTCAGTTTTAGTTCACGTTATGAAGGAGCCCAGTAGGGACATGTGTATCTGCGTTTTATTGAGCTGAAATAATCCAAGTAAACAGTCCTGGAATTTGTCACTGTGATTTAGAGCTCATACGAAAGCAGAGAAGCGCCTCACCTCATGGTTTGTTTGTAAAGCTGGTTCTTGCTGAACATACACGCTCTCACACTCATAAAAATGGAACCCAAGGAACTGGCTGGCAATGAGGCAAAATACCCAAGCTCCTAAACTGCTGACAAATGACACTGGGGATGTGGTACAGGAGCCAACACAGACTATTAATCTATTCCTTTTGGAAACAGCAATTACAATCCAGCAGAAGGATAAGGCTCTACATGTGAAATCGTGTTCTTTATAAGATCTCTGAGGAAACAACCCAAGGCCAGGCTGTGAGCGTCAGCATCAGCACAGTCGCTGCAGCTTAAAATCATTTCCCATGAACTTTTTGAGGGGCAGACAGGAAAAAAGAACAGAATACGTGGGGCTTGTGTAGGGTAACTCCAACGCCGCACTGCGTGAGGAGGGCACAGGGGTGTAAGGACACTGACACTGAACTGCTGGGTTCTTCGGAGGAGTCCAGCACCAGCAAATACGCTTAGTCTGACAAACGCCACTAACAAGGGTGGAATCAGAGGTTTCTCTGCTGTTTGTACAGACTATTGTGAGTGCACTGATGACAATATCATGATGCTTTGTTACTACCATAGTGGGAAAATGCCGTGTTACAGTTTATTAATGGATATTCTCTTCTCTCTGACATAAGACATTGGGGAAAATTGACCAGAAAGAGATACTTTTCGTAGAAATAAAGGTATTCTTATCCTGTAGAGAGAGATGATGAACATCTCTAGCTCTGTTAGGTGCTGTAGGAGTCACAAATGTACACTGCTCTTCAAAGTTGTCTTCTAGAGAAAAACATATAACCCTGGGTAACTGGTCCTCCTTGTAGCTGTGTTACTGTCTGCCAGCCCTGCCTTCATGTGTTGCTCTTAAACCTGCTCTGCCACAACTAAACAGTCACACTCTTCTCAGCACACAGCAGAATCAGCCTGTGAATTAGCTCTGCCTCTCTGCAGTCAACTTTGCCATTCAGGAATTTTTCCAAGCATTCCACAGATGGCTGTCAGTCACCGGCTTTGCCAACTCACAGCAAACAGCCCCCAAAAGAGCCTTCCCACTTATCAGTTATGTTTATTCTGAAAATGCAGAAACTTTTGAAGTTACTGATCTGCAAACTGCAAGCAGCAAAGCTGATCCATCTACAGTTGCTTAGTTGAGTACAGTTAGAAAGGAGACAGGATTTTTCTTTCTTTTTTCCACTATTGCTACTAAGGAGATCTTTGGTCCTAACAGCAGCTTCACAATTGTTACAGAAACATGAAAGCAGCCCTCAGATAAAATACATAATACATAATAACCTACCGAGGTGCACACTGTGGCATTTGGTCCATCACTTTCAGATTCTTGGCAGAGATTTCAACCCTTGGTCCCTGAGGAAAGAGAGAATTTATGGTACTGACAGTATTGATAAAGCATCTGGTCCTTAGGGGGAAATATTGTAATGGGAGTATGCTTCCTATTTGAGAATCCATTAACTACTTTTAGAAGACATGGAATCCATTGGGTGGATACATTAGTCATCTGTGTTTACTTAAAAGATGGAACTAGTCCCAAAGCACTTTCCAAGTGCTGCTGCTGAGCACCAGGGAATATCTGCTATTTAACACTGTGACTGAGACTTGGGGGCTTTATACAGACAGAATATGTCTTCAAAATACTGGGTAGTCTCTACTTCCTGACTGTCAAGGCACACGCTTTAAATAATGCACACAGAGGCGTGGATTTTAATTGCTGTAATGGCTGTAGAGGCCAAAGTTAATTTGTTCCTGTAAAATATACGTGCAGCCGATCAGACATTTGGCTCTATGGGTTTGCAGCATACTAAATACAGCGCCACACTGAAGTCAACTGGTGTTTATATGATGATATTACTGGGATGAAAGCAGTGCTGTGGAGCAGACGTGCCTCCAAGAACTCACTTGCTTCCGCATGATGTCCGTAGCCTGCATGATACACTTGGGCAGAAGTCCGTGACTTCGGGCCAGTATGGCTGCTTGCTCCAGGGACACACTCAAGGTACTTCTGAGCATGGGGACAAGAGGAATTAAATCACAGACCATGTGTAAATGCATGAATAGGTAGGTACAGGACACTTACCCGGGAGTCAGACTCCTGTTAGCTACTGTCCTTGTATTTACTTTTTTAGGTTGTTTACGCACAAAACTACAAAAATAATATCTTGTTGGAAGAACAAGGTGTGTTAGAATCAATGCTTACACACACCAACACCCTAGAGCTATTTTTGAGCAACTTCCTACATTTTCAGCGCGTGACTGAAGACAACAGTGTCTGAATGAGATCACTCAGTCAGTTGCATTGGTTGATGCACTGAAACATAAAAAGTTTGTGTGTCAATACTAATTGCTAACAAAATATTAGAAGTCCCAGCTTACCCTAACATAAAGACACCAGTGAGTTTATGACCTTGCACTCCCTTACGATCTACCTTTCTGTGGCTTTGGACAGAATCAAATATACTATTCAAATCTCCAGAAAGGACAAAAGGTGTCACCACACCAGTAACACGTAGGTTTCTTAAGTCTCACCTCTGCATCCCAGTGCCGCACATAGTGACCTGACAGGCTCCAAGTCGGTAGCAGAGCTCAGAGGAAATAGGAAGCAGCCCAGCTCCCGATGTGTTGCTGCTGGAACATCCTGACTGGGTTGGTTTTGTGTTAATGAAAGACTTCATCAGCCTGCAAAGCTCATCCATTGCATTAATGGGACGAATCAGCTAAACAAAGCAATAAAGAAATGCATCAGTGGCAGAATTACGTCTGCAGTCAGAGAGACATCGACAATTCCTTATCCTATGTCTAAGGACAGTAATCTACACAGGAGTAACAGCACACAGTAACAGCTACTGAGAACATATAGGACTTTGGAAATGGAAAAATGCAAACAATTACTTTGGCTTGGAGCACCTTTTTGCAATTATCACAGATCACATAGATTGATTACAACATGTATTACAGCTGCAAAGATTGTCTCTGTCTCCCTGCAGAATATATGTGTGTATATTCTTGTGCCACCTGCCCCAGACAGACAGACACCTTTACGTGATGTGGGAAGTACTACTGTCCTGTTACTGCTGCCCCAGGTCTGCACATTTCCTTCTAAACAAAAGACCTGTGGCCAAACCTCAGAGAAATTCACATCACTTCTTCAGGGCAGAGAAGGGTTTTGTAACAATGTTTGGGTCTGTACAGGTCTGCCATGTGGGTGTCCCACCATTCTGTGAGAGAATTTCTTGTAGAAATAAACACAATAACAATACCTGGTCGATCTTCACGGCAGTAGTATTGGAATCAGTGGGCAAGTTTGATCTCTCTAGGTAAAACGTCCTGCAAAAAGGCCAGCAAGGACTCTATTAGTTGGTGTGGTTGTTTCAAGCACAAATAGGTATCTATCTGGTGCCAAACACCCCAGGAGGCTGTGCCAGAAATCTTGTACTTCAAGACCTGCTCTCTTATTGAACCACTGTGATGGCAGTAATCTATGGAGTCTGTACTAAAATATGCCAGATCCTCTTGTTATGGAATTGTAGCTCTGCACAAAACTCTGAAGGCAAACTTGATGGGAATTCCATCCTGTACAGCACATTCCTTCAGAACAACCTTAACTAAGGAAGAAAATTAACACGTTTCCCACACAATGAGTATCTCCAAAAATCCTATTCATACAAGAAACCATTGGGAATAGAATCTCTTTTTCATTCAATTTTCAGGATCTCAGGAAAGAGCAATCTTCTTACTTTTCCTTTAAAGCAAAGAAACATGAAATACCTGAGTTTCCGGTAGTATTGCTGCACTTTTTCAAGTGAAATGCCATTAATTTGCTGTGGAAGTTCCTCTGGAGATGAGCCAGCTGGTTGTGACTGCCCCTCCGTACTCTCCAGAGCTGGAAAAGAAAATCTTTTATTAAACCTACCCAACTAATTTTCTTTTTTTCGTTCATTTATTTATTTACCTTTAGATCATCTCACTGCTCAGCAAATGACTGTTGGATCATGTTGAGTTCGATTGTTACTGCATAAATCTAATGGGTTTCACGGGATGGGAATGGTAGTATCCTAAAGGTGAGCTTCCCAGAAATCACTTCTGTCCAACAGCAATTACTCCCCATTAATATCCCCCTAAAGAAAACTTCCTGTATTGTATTTTGGTGTGAATATTTGCTTATTGAGTCTGTTTCCAGCCCAGATGACTCTGTCATGGTGTAGGCTTTTAAAAACACTTCTTGTCCATGTATTCCAATATAATGTGGACTAAAACACATTATAAACCACTAAAACACTACAAAGTCCAATATGGCCTTTACAGGAAGGCATAAAAAAGCCCCGAACAGGCATATCTTTTTCTCATGATTGTATCTTATTCTAAAATCTACCACTCCCCAGGTCTTCCTGCAATAGAAACATCTGCTTCTTAAATTTCTCTGCAGTTCTCAGCTGCATTATCTTAAAGCCTCATGGTCATGCTCAAGTTTGAATCTTTCAACATCATCAGCTCATTTTTCTCAAGAAAACTTCTTTTTATAGGCACCTTTTGTGAAGAGCACCGTGTGCACTTTCAAGCTCCCCCCATTCTGAAACCGAGAAGGCAGTTTTGAGAAGTAGTAGCTGTCAAGATAAAAGATAACCTTCAAGGCCTGACGACTTCCTTCAATGTGGTAGAAGACGTGAGTATCTGGAGAAATAAAGATAAAACACTTGGGTGTTTTACCACAGCAGGAGAAGCCATGGTTATCTGGGGTTGTTAGATTATCTAATGACATTTCACAGCTCTACTGGTAGATGAATCAGGGAGAGCCTTTATTGAGAGAGTGCAGGCTCTGAAATACTGTCCTTAAAAAGACAGACAGTTAGCATGGCCCAGCACAATGGCTGATGCTCATACAATAAACATGGTTAATAATTCAAATCCTATGTTGTTTCATGGCATCTCAGTAAACAGACAGAGATCGGGCAGGGTGGGACACAGGACACAGAAGAGCTGGGGAGGGACAGTCCTTCCGCCTGAGGTCACATGGCGAACAACAAACATCTCTTGGGAACAGCTCATCGCCTGCCATAGCTCCCGTGTGCGAAATCACATGGGTGAGGGACCCTGGCACAGAGCATAGCTACCAAGCACAAAACATCCACCAGCATCCCAGGGTGTCAGTCCAGCCTTTCACCCTGTGTGTTTCCAGAGGAAGCTGAGGGAATGCAGCGCTGCTTCTGAGATGCTGCTCAGTGCTCTCTGGGTCTGGCACGGTCTGTTAGACTTAGAACCACCTTAAAACAAACATCAGAGAAAGAGCTCCAAAGAATAGAGAATCCTCACTTGCTACAAGACTTTCATCCAGCTGCTTGAAATAGAAGGCAACTTTGTCCAGCTCAGTCAGAGTGACCTGGAAGTCCTCCAGCATGGTACGCTCCTCCTTCTGCAGGGCAAAGACAGACATAAATAGGTTATAATCTGCCTGGAAGAGATCAGTGGAGAAAGGAAGAAAGGTATGGGCATGCTTTGGTTCAGGACACCTACAGCAGAATGTGGAGCTTTCCATTAACTCTATCCCAGCCAGGTAATTAACTAATGGCTCTTTAATTTTGCGATACAAGCTCAGCTACCCTAAGCTTAGGTGTCATTGCATGCGGTTCACAGTAGAGAGTTTTAAGGACTGGAGAAGTTTGAAGGGATCTTTCTCCAAGTTTTATACCTACAGATATGAGGAACAGCCTATCAGTTACTGTGATATGAATATCTGTGCATTCTGTGTAATAATACACGTGTGTAAGAAATATCTATACATTCCAGGCAATGTGAAGAAATAGAAGTTACATACACATATACACATATGGTTTGGATTGTATTTTTTTAAAAAGACCCCACACTTGATCTACAGTTTTCACAGAGTCTGAAAAAATGTCCCCTCTGTCATGCCAGGGCTACTTGTCTTCTTTATGCTTCTTTTCTCATAAACTTTTCACAGTCACAGTCGCTGATCTACTGTAGCTGTGGTTTATCTGTTCATTAGGTGCTATGTAAGACCAGCTTGTCTCCTCCTTAGACATTTAGATACCAGCACCAGGGAATGACAGAGAAGCTGCAGTCTATCTGTTCTAGAAAAGTATCCACTGTGTGAACAAAAGTATAGATTTTTGTGTTGTCTGAACTGGAAATACTGAGAACTTTTCCATCTATTTGTTGAAATGTATGCTTTCACCAGAAGATGGCAGGCCCCATATGTGGCACCAACAACTAAGCCACAAAAACACCTAAAAACAGCAGTGTTACTCCAAATAGGAAGGCAGACATATTCCTACAGTGTGCCAGGGGTCCGGTATTTGTGAGGAGATGAAAATGATGAGCTTTGGAATCCTGGCAGAGGGCTGTCAGCAGCAAGAATCACCAGAGGTTGCTGTAGTGAGTCTGACCACACTGCTCAAATGAAGGGCTCTGGCTGTGCTGTGCTGTGTGTGGCAGAGAAGCACAGAAGCGAGTGTGAGCAGACCCAAGGCTGCTCCAACTCTTCATCTTACCACAGTGGGGGAGAGAAGAGACTGGTAGTTCAGTAAAACACCGGTGGCTGCTATCTGTTCCAGCCATTTTCTGCTGGCATCTCTGCTGCTTTCTTCATATTCCCCGTTGTTGTTGTATCGATAGTTGAGAGCGGCCAGTAACTGCTCTGAAAAGGTGCAAATAGCAGCCACAAGAGACTGACAGAAGATGGAATCACGTCTCAGCTGTAGCTCAGTATCTGCCAGAGAAGGGGAGGGAAGCACAAGGAAGTCAGGAGTATACTTGTCTGTAATCTCACTGCCAAAGAGGCAGTTTGTGTGTGTGTGTGCATGACATTTGGCTTCTGCTGTAGCTTTGCGCAGACTTAACAGATAACATCTTCTTGCTGGGTGACCAGGATGCGCAGATGAAGACAGCATTGCTGGAGTTTGAAAATTTTCTAGTCCACTTGGCTGCTTATTAGTCCCTCTGCCATCTGCCTGCTCATCCTTCTGACTGGCAAGAGCTTTCACTCCGTACTGCCGTTTCTGGACTGATTCCCTTCTTTTTATGTTTACAGAAGCAAGAGAATTCTTGAAAGAAGGTCTCGGCCATTACTTCTCTCCTGGGCTATTAGAGATTCATCTTCCCCCATCCATCTGTATTTTGTGGGCCTCCCATATGCTTAATGCATTAACTGGGCCTGCCCATACGGTACCAATTGGTTTTGTTTCCTGGGAGAATTTCCCTGGTGTTAACTTCGCTTCCAGTCCGCCTGCCAGGCAGCCAGATGCTGGTCAAATCAACCTCATCACACTTAAGGGGATTGCAGGCCAAAGGGGCACATGAATAAGGGAAGAGCTACTTCCCAGGCAGCCTGGGCTCCCCCAGCAGGCACCAAATACAGCAGCCTCTCATTGTCCAGGCAGTGTTCCCCAGAGAAAGAAGCTGAAGACATCACCCAGAGGCTTTGAAGATCTGGATTATTTTTATAAAGCACTGAACACAATAGGCTGACTAATACAGTCCAGGCCCTGGGCCATATTCTCAACTTAAGGGCAACCAGTCCTTCTGCAGTTCTCCTCTGTGCTGCTGGGAGTGAGGCACAGAGAGCCTAGCACTGCCCCCAAGGCAGGAGGGATCCCTGGTGCTAGTCCAGTGCCATCTGCTCCTCCATTCTTTCCAGAGGATGTTCATGGAAATGCTGCAGGAGATGGGGCACAGGTAGCAACTTAGGGAGTCACTGCATGTACTGGCATTAAAAACAGCCAACTGACACTGGAGTGACACCACAGCCTGGTTTGGGCAGACGCATGGACCAGCCCTGGCAGGAGCAGAAAGGTGACTTAAACCCAAGCAAATCTCTCACCTTATTCTGTGAAGACTTGAGACTCTAAGCCTGGCACAGTGAAATAACAACAGCCTCTCATTTTCAAACAAAAGTACATGAGTAGGTGTTTCAAGTACAAAAAGATGGCACATTCAGTCCCGGGAAAGGCCTGTCCCTCTATCTGAGAGCACGCTGCTCTGTGTGGTAACAGATTATCAGTCTGTGTTTAGGTGCTGTTGGCACATTTAGGTTCTTAGTCTGCCCCTGGCTATAACTCAGTGCTCACAGTCCTAACTTTGAGCACGCCTACTCCATTTGGAAGGATGACAGAGTCTCACAGAAAGTTGTGCACTAGGTCTCATTTTCACTACGTGCTCTCACCGCAGCAGGAAGTGGCAGCGGCCATCTAGGAAGGAGGGTTGTACAAAGGGAAAAATGAAGACAGGAAAAAGAAAAACAGGGTTTGTGAAACATCAGCGACCAGACAGGTAACACGAGCAGCCTGAGTGAACTGAAATAACAGAAAGTGAAGAATGGATGTCGGATGGATGGAAAGGCTGCCCTAGGTGAGGAGCATAAAATGCCACGGAAACCTAAACTCTAAGGCAAAGCCTAACAGCCTTATGTATGCACATGCCTGCACATCAAACTTGTGTATATGATGATGTTTTGCACCAGTTCAAACCCCTTACCTGTGCATTTTAACAAGGCCAAAAGCAGCTGATTCTTCCCATCTAAAACAGTGAAGAAAAGGAATGTTTAGTCAACATGATATTGTACTTGGTTAATGGATTCCTCGTTCCCCGCAGTCTCTGGCAGCTGCATGGCTGTTTCTAGTTACTCTAGTAGTCCTTACTCGTGCAGGGATTTTAACCACGGAAAAAGAAACCAGGTATAAATGAAAGAATTTTACAGGCTAAATACTCTTCTAACTAGCATGAATTACTGGAAACAAATCACACATGTAGATGAATCCCCGATTCATCTGGTTTCTGGCCAATGCTTTTCCCTGGACTGTAAACGTCAGATCCAGCTCCTGTTCCAGTTCAACCAGACTGCAATGATTCAGGATGTTGTAGTATGTGATCAGCACCCATTTTGTTTTGGAATATACCAAACACCTCCCTCTTCATTTTCTAAGAGGCTTAAAAAAAGGACAGGGAAATAGATCAGTCTGGTATCACTCT
Organism: Jacana jacana; assembly: GCA_013400555.1. Lineage (NCBI taxonomy): Eukaryota > Metazoa > Chordata > Aves > Charadriiformes > Jacanidae > Jacana > Jacana jacana. The sequence goes on from VZTM01002223.1 coordinate 42,804, forward strand.
GCTGGAATGGGCTGATGAACTAAAATAAAGGAGAGAGTGTTCTTTGGAACTGCTGCACAGGTGAGACTTTACAGCACTGGGACTCTGCAAACAACAACCTGTTTTACCTGCTCTTCTCTAGAGCCCAGTACACCCTTACTACAAATTGAGATAAAATGCTAAAATTAACTGCTAAACTTAATTAGATCAAGAGCTTTTCTCCCTGAAACCCAAAGCAAACTCTTCCTTATTTACAAACCTTCCACGTGCTTTTGTATGATTTCAACAAGGTTCTTGATGCGCAGTGGAAGGTTCCATGGATCCTCTTGAATGCTGGCTTGAATGTTATTCCGGCACCTAACTGTGGTTTCTTCCTTCTGTTTAAATTCTAGACAAAAAATGGAGTTTGTTAACCCTTCAGGAAATGCTCCAGAGCTGAGAGCAGATTGTGAGTTATAATGCTTATACAGACAAAAGCAGAGCTACACTATCAATAGCAACAACAGTGAATGAAAAAAGTCCTTAAACAGATCTAAGGCAGAAGGAAGAAAAGGCTATTCCTATAATCTCACAACCAGCTGTCTCCTAGCTTGTTTTCAGGATTGTGGACTAAAAGTTTTGTACCCGGTGACGTGCTCAGTGAAGGGAGCCCTGCTTTACCCACACAGCATGAAATCCCCCTCTGTTTTCTCTGCCTTTAATAATGCACAGGCAGCTCTGTCAGGTAGATCTGGAGTCTCTGGCTGTGCAGAATCAGATCAACCTTTTGGCCAGAGCTGTCACATCCCATAATACTGATTAGAAGTTATCAAATATTCTGCTTTCATTCACCTGATGGAAACTAATTATTTAGTTACAGAGCAGAAGATTTGTTCTCCATGACTCCATGTAGCTAAGCCAAATACCCCACTGTTGCTAATAAAATGCATAAGCAGCACAGGAACACAGAAACCTGATGTGAAATCACTGCTTGTGAACAGGAACAGGAGAGCATTCACATTTACATCTCTGAATGGACATGGTAGCTGTGGCACAGACACTTTGTTCCAGATTCCAGCTGAGAGTAAGCAGGGCTTGTCTGTTCCTCAGTGTGACAAATGTGGGATCATCAGTTAACTTGAGTGAACTAAAAGACACTCTCATTGTAATTAATATACTTGTAATAAATGAGACTGATTAAGCAAAGTGAAATAAAGGCAGGGAACACAGGGTGTCTGCAGCTTTATTCTAACAGAGCATGGAAAGACTAATAGGTACGCTACATAAATGAGAGTGTGTCTGGAAAGATGTGTTCATGTAAGAGAACTTCACAGGAGTTATTTCTGGACTCAGCAGAAAGAGCTCTCCTCTAGAAATTGCCACTGTAACTTAAAAATAAAGCTTCTCAAAGGTTGGAGCCGGGGGGGCACACCTACATCACCTGAGCTATACTAGGAGTAGCAGGAAACATTTCAGATTTCAAGTGGGAAAGGAAATACAGCAAATGTTCAGAAAATAAAGTCCTGTGTATTTCAGTGAGAGAAGAAACCACATCCTGGGCCCCAAAACCATTAAGACCAAAGTCTCCTTGTGCTCCCTGAGGAAAAAGAAAACACAGTATCATTTGTTTGCCCTCTACAGGAATCAGTTTTCAAAATAAGTGTCATGTGAGGATGAGTTTACGCTGGCAATTATCCATCTGAAGAAAAGCAGAGTAAGTCATTAAGCAAACTCAGGCAAAACCTTTTGGTGCCTCAGATCTACAGCGGTCACCCCTCATCTGAGCATTCATTGACCTTGGATCTGACCTATCTCTACCTCATACCTTCTGAGATCCATATCCGTGTTCACATCACAGGCCAGATTTGGAGATTTGTGAAAGAGTTGTGAGGATTCATCAGTATCTCACAGAGAAGTGGTATGTGTATTTCAGAAGGAATTAATATGAAAATGACCTTTTAGGGATGCAGAATTTTGGTGGTCAGACACGGTACCTGCTGTTGACGTGTGTGTGGGCAGACTGCATAGTCCAGTGACTCTGTGTGGCCATACACCGGGTGTGCCTTCCTGTTAAGCTCTCAAAACCTGGGAAATACCATTATTAAATAAAGCCAGCCTTTTCCTTTACCTTGCAAACTGTGGTCCATTGGAAAGTGCTTGGTTTCTTCAAAGGCCTTAGTTATTACTGGTCCTTTTAGAAGTGCATTGATTGCATCAACCTACAGTTGCAATTTTTCAGTGTTAGTAACGTTTGCAGAAGAAAATCTCAACAGAAGAATTTCTTGTGGGGAAATGCAAAAGCCATGACACTATTTGTATTTTGGAATGATTTCTCGGTGACAAATAATAGCATTAAGACTTTCTAACCATGAACTGGCCTAAAGAGCCTCACACTGAATTTTGCACAATGCTGGTCTACGTGCTGATGACATAAAAGACTAGACAAACCAGTTCTCTGGTGCTATACAGACATGGTGCTATAAAAACATCTGTTGGCTAAACTTCTGAGGACTCTCCTGAGATCTGTAAATGTGATCCATGTAAATCATACATGGTATTAGAATTCTGTTCTTTTTTCATGAAAGCTTTTTTCCCTTCGGTCTAAGGACTGAGAAAAGGCTGGTCAACCTTGCTTAAATCACACACAGCTCAACGGAAGTGTTGACAAAATGGATTCTCAAACTGTCCTCCATTTGCTTAGACTGTACCCCAAAACCTTGATGGTTTGTCTTCCCTCAAAATATGATTTAATTAAACAATCTGATACTTCCCGTTTCTTGCACTGACACAGATAAAGAGAAGGCAATTCTGTGTGGTAGTGACGCTTTACACACCTGGTTAAAAAGATGTTCCAGACAGCCATGAAGTTTGTCTTGTTTGTCTAAAGGAATCCTCATATCATTGGGAAGTTCATCTCCTAATAAAAGAAAGATTAAAAGCTTTTAACTGTCTTACCAATGTAATCTGTGATGAGGTCACAGATGACACAAGCACATCTTCACACTGAAGGAAGTGAAAAAGGATTGCTGCTTTATCCCTAACTCATAGATCAAATACTCATGATGTTTCATATCATGCAAACGTCCAAGAACTAAAGAAGCTTATCTCTGCCTAATACCTTTTCCAGATCCCAAATTTACTGTAGTTTTTTAGAAAAAGAACAAAATCTCCCTTTAAGTTCTTGATATTAGTTTTGAAGGAACCACATTTACAACTTAACCTTGCAAGTGCTTGTAATCAGCAAAGAGTTGCAGCAAAGAACATGCAGGTGGTCTGTGCGAGTACTCACCAGATCCCATCTCATCACTGCCCAGGTACGAGCTATTGCTCCGCACACTGGTGTAGGACAGCACCGAGTCCCGGTTACTGTTGCATTCACTAGAGAGAAAACCAAGGAAATTGACTGAAAACGAGCTGTCCTTACAGCCAGTCTGATACACCACCATTCTGTTCCTGCTAACACTGCAGTCCCCAAAACTAATGCTGTTACCCATGCACAAAGGAAAACCTATTGACATGCAGAGCAAGCATTAAGCAAGGCCCCCCGAGGCTGGCACTCTAAGCGGGGGGTGTCTTTTTCCATTTTAGTGACCACTCAATGCTTAATACAACACCTGGATCCTATATATAATGAAGGTGGGCTTCCCACCACAGACCTCATCTGGGTCCCCTCATTTAACACGCTCTATGAGCGCAGAGTAAGGGAGACATAATTGAAATCCGTGAGTTAACTCCACTAAATCCAACATTTGTTACCAATTCTCAAGATATTACCAGTATCCAACCCAAGCATACACTGAAGCTGCAGCAGCCCAGATACAGGAGATGGGAGAGGAAGCTTAAGGAATCTACACCATCAGAGAATCGGGCACTGCACATCCTAGAGTTACCTCAGGAAGCAGAGGAGTCACTGCAGGTGGCTTCACACCAGCACTGGCTCATGCACACACGGAACGTTGTTTCAAGTTCACTTTACGCTAACCATAACCTAATAATCAAAAAGCCTGTGGATCTCCCCTCCAGTTAAGTGACACAGCGCTTTTAAAGGTACAAGCCCAAAACAAAGCCTGCAAAATTATCCATATTATCTCTTCCTCTGTTTTTATTTTAGATTGAGAGGAGAGAAAAGCATAAGAGCAATTGCAAGAATCCTAAACAGGGTTCTTGCCTGGCCTTTGTTAAACCTATTATCAGAGATATTTATTTTTTCTGAAGAAGATTAATAGTTATGGCAACTACTCTGCAGTATGAACCCTTATGAAATTTGACTGATAACCCCAAATGATCTGAGAGAAAGAAGCATGGCTAATGCAACCAAGATTTTTTTTAATCTGTAATTTGCTTATTTTTGTAGCCCCCCAGTAGTTTTTCAGATCAAAACCCATCAAAATACATTTTATTCCCCTCTGAGTAACTATTATCTGTAATATACGCTTAATTCCCTGCCTCTGTCTAATAAAGATAAGACAGAATAATCTTTCTCATCTTACATTTATGTGTAAAATTTTGGAACAAGTGACAGACCCACAGAGAGTGTTTTGATGTCACTCGTCAGCTGTACCCAGAATAGATCAGCCTCAATTACAGAAACCACTTAACAGTGTTCACAAACGAGATTCCTGGTAACGCTGACAGAAATGCAGTGCATTTCAATACAAAAAGCAGATTTAAACCTATCACAATAAATAGGTGCCACAGATCTCAACTTAGTGAGTGCTGGTTTTGTTTCTTTGCTGCCTTTGTATCTGTGGTCCCTGGAGACGTTCAGGACTCAACTGGACAAGACCCCGAGCACTCACTCCTGATGGATCTGTTCTGAGCAAGAGTCTGGGCCTTGTGGGCTCCAGAGACCCCCTTCCAGTGTAAACTCTCCTGATTCTGTCATTGCTCTGGTCCTGCAGGAACACAGCAGATTACTGTGTGTACTAGTACAAGCCCAACTGCAAGGCAAGAACATGTCCTGTAGCAGGGAAGTTTCAAAGATGTATCACGTTACTCGGACCCTCCCATTTCCTTCTCTGTATGGGCAAAGCCCTTTGCCCTCCCTAGCCATGGGAGAGTGGCCTGTTAGGGATGTCAAACATCAGACATGACTCCAACTTGTTCCTTCTGAAGCTGAATTTCCAAATGTTTCCTCCCAAGACAGACAGATCTGAAGTGTCTGAGATTTCCTCCAGTAGCAAATATTCCTGGAAAAGCAACAATCTGATCCCCAAAACAGGATTTTGAGACATCTGAATAAGTATTTGCATTTGTGGTTTCAAAGGCCCATTAAAAATAAAAAGCTCAGTGTCCATTTTAATTTCTCAGTGTCTTAGGCTTTTGGGAAAATTGTGTGCAGAACTGAATGGAAACACCCCCTCAAAACAGCAGCTTTTATAAGACCAAGCAGTCCCCAAACTCTGCTGAGCTGCTGTAGTTTCCAGCTATACAGTATAGAAAGGGAAAGTCACTGTAGAACTATTTATTTGATTTTATTCACATTTCTAGAAGTGTTAATATTTTGGCATTGCTGTGAGGAAAGGTTTTTTGCTGTGTATGTCCCTGTGGTAATAAATGTAATGAAGTAACTATTGCCAGTGAATACTTTGCTAAGCCAATATGGAATAGATGACTGACTGGAAAAGAACCTGCTTGTTGAATCCATAACCTGGATTAGAACTTCAAAACATTGTATTATTGAGGTAAAAGAGGCCCAAACTTCAGACTGACCTGTAGGAGTCTCTGAAACTCATTGTATCATGTCCAGAGTCTTCCTGGTCCTCCTCAGAAACTTTGAAACAGACCTTCTTGATTCCACCATGCTCAGCTTTGTCAGGATCGCTCTCTTCTGTTCCCAGGGAAGGTGGAGAAGTCTCCTCAGTAGATGGTGGCTCACAGGCACCACCTTCTGTAGGTTCTGTTATGGTGGACAGAAGTCTGCAAAAGTAAGAGACAGAGTTCTCAGGGACTGGTGGGTAACTGGAGGGTAGTCTCTCAAATGGCATATAATGACTAAGGCTGGGATTCAGCTGTGTGCAATCACAATTCACTCTGCCAGCACTACAGCTCTGTCAAACTGCGAACTCTGAAAGAGGTTTATTGAAATCCACGAATTCACAAAAAGTCCTGTTTCTATAGGTACCCAACCTCCACAATGTACAGCTGAATCACTGTAACCACAGTGGCCTAAAAGGGCTTTACTTCCAATTCACCAAGGCCCTCACTTTCTCCATCCAAGTACGGGATTTCTCCCCTGGGGCAGTGACTCAGCTCTTGGCTCCACCCAGCAGCTACCTCCCTTCTGCAATAAACCCAAGCCCAGGCTCCACCTGCTTTCCCATCAGCTGGAGTTTTTGTGCACAATGGCCTGTTCTTTTTTGTTTCTGGGATTCCTGGAAGTGGCTGTGAGCAGCTGAGGGCAGCTCATGGCCTTCTCCCACACAGGTCACTCCGACAGCCCCTGCTACTAAAACCCTGCCAGTTATGCACAACAGATGACGCACAGCTCTCATCCTTCACTGCTACTACTGGGAGATGCATGATGACAAAGAGGAAAGACAAAAAGAGAAAAGGAAAACATAGGTGCCACAGAGAAAGCTGCCTGAAATCACTTTGCTCAGTCTGCCCTGTGATGGACAAAATCTCAAGGGTCGAGACTCTGCCTGTCTGGAATTCCAAAGCCGCTGTTGGCACCAAACAGATTTTTGTATGGGGACACAGAGCAAGCAAAACAGTGGTTGTTGAACTCAGACAGACTGTGAGGAGCGAAGGGCAACACTGTATTCATTGTTGGATGTGCAGAGGAGCAGGTTTGACACAGCCAGTGAGGAGCTGTAATGCAAGTGCGGGTGTGAACGGGCGAGTGTGAGTAGGACTGCTGGGGCCGACAGGCACAACACCTATTCTGAGATTAATGCTTCCACTTCATCCAAACCCAGAATCGCTCTGCAGCACCCACAGCACTCTATACTCACTTATTGATCTGAATGACATATTGCTTCATTTCCTTCACTGCAATGTCCAGTTTGTTAAAAAGGTGCAAGTATGAATCCTGTATCTCCCGATCTTCCTGTTTCAGCAGAACGCTGAGTCCCCTTTCTTCCTGAATTGTTCCTCCATTCTGCTGGCCAAAGCTGCCATCGAGGTCTCCATCCTCTGGGGGCAGACATCTCCAGGATGGTGCAGCCATAGTGGTGATGCAATGCTGAGTATATGAGACTGGATTTAAGGTACCTACTAAAAATTGAAGGGTCTAGTTAGTACAGCTCTCGCGACTTCCCCCACTGCATCCCGCTAATGATAGTTTAGAATAGGTGGAATTTTAACAGGAATAAATAAAATTTACATTCTATGACAAAAACATTCTTTTTTTTTAAAAAAAGTGTTGTTTTTTTTCCTCTGGCATGCCAAAGAGATGTTTGAATTTACTGCAGTCCAGAAACAGGTTAATTTTTGGAAGTAAAGGCAGCACCTGTCCACTCATACACTCCTATAGACAACGTGGATAGTATCTAAAAGCATTTGTTGAAATGCAATTAGTTCGCTTTGCAAACATTTACACACACACACTTCTATACACACACATTTTGTATGGTACTTTGCTAACCACCTTAGCTTGCATTAAAAATACTATTTTTAGTATCTAGTACTAATGTAGATACTACTAATTTTAGTATCTTCAAGCAACCAGAGCTTATTTATTGACCTCACTGAATAGTCAATGCCATTCTTCACAAAATTGGTTAGTCTACACTTCCCTGGGCCTCTTCCAAACATTCCTGTTCTCTGACCTTCACAAAACAATGGATCAGAAGCAGATTAGGTGAGATCATGATGAAGAAATGTTGGAACTCAAATAATCAGGTTGTAGGACAAATGCTATCTAGCAACTATTGATCAGAAAATAGATCCCCTCGACAGAGTAGAGACTTCCAGCTTCAATGCATGGAATTTATCTAGTGTTTTCCCCCTGAACACAGTCTCTCTTCACAGCACTAGCACTACTCTTAGCCCCCATGCACTGTTTTTAATCAGTAAGTCAGCTCTACTAAGTGCAAACTATACTCCAGGACACTTAATTACCATGAGCTGACCACACTGCTTCGCTGGTGACGTCATTCCACCTGACACTTCCCTACGCTTAGAGGCACGACTATTTCACAGCACAAGGAGGCTGTCATTTTATTGCAAGACTTTAAGGAGGAAAAAGGCTGCCGGCAAGACTGTGTTTCTTTGGAGTTTATTTAACCTTGATGAGCAGTGGAAAGACGCAACATTTTATGCAGATTAAATCAGTATGATTTGAAAGTTAATTACCTTGTTCTGGATCAAGACCAATAATAGAGGGCTTCCGTCCAATGCGAATGCTGAACGACCTCCCTGCTGAGGTAGTGTTTTTGGGGTATGACACCTCCATGAGGTTAACATGGCAGTTGGTAGGGCAGAAATCCATGCTGTTGAGGGAATGTGGCTCCATGATGGCTTGTTTGAAGGCTGGGCTCACCTTTGTTTTTAATTCATCTGCAAACTGGGAGAAATAAAGGAAGCATGTGCAAAAAGTAAGCACTTGCAAAAAGGGTGATACAATATAGACAATCTATTTCTCTTCCTGCCTCCTTCTCCAGAATAATATGATTTCTGCTGCAGCTGGCATAGCCTATTAAAATAATAAAAAGCTCATAAAACAACAAATGAAAGCACTTAGCTATACCTTCTAGGACTCTTTTTTCAAACAGCTCAGGTAACTGAGCAAAAGAGCACAAGTAGTTCATGTACACCATGACACACTGTACTTGTGTTCATGTTAATTCAGACACCAATCATTCTGGTGTCATATTTATTCACTGGTGGAAATTAACCTGCAATAACACATTATAGACACAGCTCTAGCAAACTGAAAGGAGTGATTTACAGACACAGTCCCTTTTCCTTGAAACCTGTCGTTTCAGTAACTTGCAGAGCTGTTTTCACGCCTCTAGGAGACCTACATCTAAAGCAGTTCAGATTCATTAATAAAGAATGCTAAGACCCATTTATCACAACAAAGTATTGTCTTGAGACTTCACCAATAACTGCTGGTGTTGTACCTCTTGGTAGTTTGTGAGCCTTCTGCTAATGCTTTCCAGCTTAGTGTCACAGATCTGCCGGAATTCATACTGGGGCATGGTGGCCACAGCACTGCTTAGGGATATGAGTCTTTTGCAATTCTTTACGAAGTGATCATCCTCTGTAGCAAAGGCCTCTAAAATCTGAACAATAAGACAGGATGTCAATGAGATGAGACTTTGCAGTGAGGGGAAATACAGTTTTTTTCCACTGAATAAGTGGCAATACCCCTGTTTTGTCATGGTGGACTAAAGCTGCCTTCACAAGAAGTTGCCTTTATTACCACGTGAGAACCACTATCACGTCTAATCCCCAGAGTCATAAAATGTTCTTCAAAAATATTTAGAATAACTGAAATGGATCAAAATACCCACTGACAGTTATCTGCTCTGGTGTAATGCTACTGGGATGTGAAAGAAACATTTACAATTAGTTCATTGCTGTCATAGATGACCAAAACACTAACTGCACTACTGCCTTCCAGTAGCACAAGTTCTACTTGCTTCTTTTAGTGACCCATCCAGCCTATCAGATGGGGAAAAGCTGCTTGATTTTCTTCCAAGGTAAATTCTTGCCTGAAAAGATTCACCTTGAGTATAAGCAAAGAGTATGTTACCAGACAGAGAAAAGCAAGAATTCCACAGCTGAGAGCTCCCCTCCCTCTACCTCGACACCTGTAATTCTGGAAGCACTGGTTGACTTGCTCATACCAAATGAGCTGTTATAACTTGGTGCATTCTAATGAAGAAAACTCCAGGTAGGGTTGAGAAGACCATGTGCTACCTCATGTGAAGAACCAAGCCACCAGAGAAATGCTGGTATTAATGGCTTCCCTGTTCTGTTCAGGAATGAAGCTGCCATGTGTGTTTTCCTGTACCTTTGCGGTGAGATTGAAGCAACCTTTTGGTTCCACAATTTTCTCCAGGACAAAGGATTTGATTCCTGCACTGCTGACATACTCATACACCACCCCATGCTCCAGGTGGGTGTTATCAACAGTCAGGCTAATGAGAGCTGTTTCTTCACTAATGATCAGTGGAGAGGTGATGGTCTGTGGCGTCTGAGCTGGAACCAAGATAAGTCATTAGAGGTGCTTGGCACTACACACGAATACCGGCACACACAGGGAAGAGAAATGTGTTGGGAGACATTATTTAACTCAAAGACACAACCTTTGGCTCAAGGGGTCTCTGAACCATGTGGTGCTGGAGGCTGAGAGAATATTCTGAGGAAGAACATTTGCTGTTGGCCGCTACTGGAGACAGTGGTAGAGGTTTAGACAATCCATGTGCTCCACCCCTCATTCTGCTGTCCTATCCTGTGTGCGTGCTCACATTCACCCACAGGACACTACATTTAGTTCTGCTCAGCATTCAGACACACAGACCCCAGCAGAAGCTTTGAAAGGGAAGTATGTTAATCTCAGTCTCCTTGTTTGTAATGACCCTCTGGAAGATTGCCACTTTTCTGTCCAATTTTGGGAAATGCTCCAGATGCATTTTCTGTGCAGCTGTAAGACTGAGATGGCAGGGCAGGGGTGGGGTGAGGAGATAACATTTTTCACACACAGCAATGCTACTGTCCCCAGAGAACAGATTTAAATTATAGCGAGATTGAGATTTGCCAGAGAATTGCTCACATGCCTCCACCAGGGCACTGCTCCAGCCATTCCACTGTGGAGCTGCACTGTTTGACCATAAGATTACCAGGCTCATCAAACATTTGGTGGAATCCACACAGCTGTGGATCTGCTCCTGGAGAAGTTGCCAGTGGCATTCAGAGAATCCAGACTTGGTCCTTTGTATTGAATTGTGGCTTCAGAATTCTCCCCTACATCTGCATTTCCATATAAGCTCTCAACATGAGATAAAGCAGTGCTTTTTATGACTTACACTTTTCTGAACTGGAGGAAATACACCCACCTTTTACTGACACAGTGGTAACAGGCTCTGAAAACTTGCCTTAGATCACAGTAATTTAAAATTTTACTTTTGAATCACAGAAAACATAGATTATTCTAGGTGGAGTTAATTGCAGAGCTTCCCTCTCCAGCTGCAGCTGCCCATAAATTCCTGGTTTGCAGGGGGCAAGCAAATGATTTTAAAAATGCTGAGCCTTTTCATTCCAGAAACTGGCTCTCTTGTAAAGATCAGAGAGTCACAGGGGTATGATTTCTTGATTTCTGTGTGAATCTCATTTTTTTGTTCTCCTGAATAAACTGCAGCATAGGAGTATCTCTTCTGGCAGATCTCATTCTGTGACAAAGCTCTACTAAGACACAAGATACTCTACAATAATAATTACAGTTGATATTTTTACTGCAGGTTTCCTTCCTGAAGCCCCTGAATCTTCCCTAGGTTTCCCTCCCCCATGAGACACCTTACCGGATTCCTGCTGGCTATTTGGAAGGGGATCCAATTCTGCACCTCCTTCCAGTGAAGAGTCATCTTTGCTGGAGCCAGGATGGCTGCCATTCAGATACACAGAGCATTTTGCTTGCTGATGTCTTTCCTCCTCAGCATCTTCATGTGTTCTGTACACCCACTGGTACAACCCCTTTTTCAAGAGAGACAGGCTTCAGCTATGAACTCAGTAAAAATGTCCAGTCTCTATATGTTTGTATTACAAACATGAATGTAGCTATAAATTTTATATCTTCTAATTTGGCTGAAATATCAACATTCCCTCAGCTTTCCTCTGAACTTCAGAGAATGTAAAATCTAGATAAATATCTGGATGAACTAATTTTAGCAATAGTTTATACTGCAATAATTGAGTACTGTTTGCAGTGTCTGAACTGGCATTCATGTTATTTGTGGATGTTTTACAACTTTAGGCAACTGTAATCAGTTACACTAGGACCTAGGCACGGCAGTAAATTCGTCAAGAGAGACAGACATGCATAATTTGTTTTTCTGAATATTTAGAGAGCATAAAAGCACAGAAGAAGGGGAGGAATTAATGTACTTCCTTTGAGGTTTTGTATTCATACCAGTGCTTCCAGTTGTCTGGTCCTGTAGGCTGTAAAGTGCTCCAGAACTTCCATATAATTTCCATGTGCTGCATTATTCCCATTAACTTTCAAAATACACTGCCCTGGATGAAGGCCTGCAGCTGCAGCCTCAGAACCTGGAAAATCACCAGGAGAGGAGTTAGACAGAAATCCAACTATCTGACTATGGAAGAGAGCACTGGACAGTTTGCAAAGGGTTTCTGGTTAAGACAACTAATCAGAAAAGGTAGTTGAACACTGTTGTGCTTTTGCTACTATGTACTTACTCTGAGAGCTTGTTGTCCTTCATATTTTCTGTAGTGCTGGGAAAAACAGAGACCTCCTAGACCTAAATGCATTCATGCTAGAAATTGAAATTCCTGTGGGAAATCATTTGGGATTCTTACACAGCTCTTCTAGCCTTATGATTACATTAGCTGAGTTACAATTGTTTCGGATTGTTGCCCTTGAAAGATACAGAACACTCTGAGGTCATGCAATTTGTCGTGGTCTAAGAAGAATGCAATGATGCTTTTATACCTACAGTAAGCCTAGAGTGCAATTACTGACTTCAGTGCTTTTATTCCAGATTAATGGGAACAAGACTCCGATCAAATCCAGCTCCTAGAAATCTACAGTTAAGTTGATTAATTTTTTTAAGGCACCATCATTTAAAATTCCTACAGTTTTATTCCAATTGTAATTTGTCTTTTGCTAGCAAAATCTTGAAAAAGGAGTATCCTTCTAACTGGCACTTCCAATTTGTGCTCTTCAGACCGTTAGAGTGGTGATAGGTGCTGTTACAAGTGTAACCAACATGTCTCCCTGAGAAGAATGTTGTATTTGGGTGCTGCCTGTTGCCTCTATAGTAACTGCACATATTTGGATAGAGGTGCTTGCTCTGAAGGAAGTGGTCCATGTCTGAAAGGTAGGTCATATTTTCTGCATCTGCTGAAAATGAAGGTTAAAGCTGTGATCTAACTGCAGCTCGGTTCACGTTTCAGTTACAGAAGTAGCAGATGTCTGTCAAATTCTGCTTTCTCCTTTTAAAAAGTCTAAGGCAGGCAGTTCCTGCCGCTCCCCGTGGCTGTAAAGCTGTATCTCAGTAGTCTTAGAAGAAACAAGGTTGAGCTCACTAAGCAAGTGCAATTCTAGCTTGCCAGAGCTGCAGTGACAATGCGTTCTCAGGAGTGAATCCACAGCACTGTACTGCAGGGTCGCCAAGCTGCGTCTGCTGCAGTTACGTTATTCATTGCTTAGGGCTGATGGGATCAGTGACCCAATGCTCATGATACCATTTCCTTAGACCGTATTTACATTATTAGCACTTTGAGGCAGGAACTATCTAATTTTTCTATGGTTTTATAGAAGTGCAATCCTTCTCTATCACAGAGGTTCCTAGTCATTATGGTTACTGCAATAAATTGTCAGAACTTGTTTAGATCAACTTTGACAATGAAACCTGGCTATTTTTGTTGAGAAATATAAACATACACACAATTTTTAGACATATATATCTATTTAGCTGTACTCAAAGTTTAACTATACCACAGCCTTTCTACTTACCTCTTCCTACTGCATGAACGTATGGTGGTGCTGCTCCTCGTATCTGAAAGCAAAGGGCCTCGGGACAATCTGGGATTTTAATAATCCTGCAGGTAAATTAAGGAGAAGAGAAAGCAGCATTTTAAGGTAGGCTGCCAGAGCTCTGGCCAGTTCTAACAGCATCTTTCCCTGGCATTCACAACCATGGTTTTGGATTAAAGAAAGTACCCACATAGTTTAAAAACAAAAAATAAATAGACCTGAAGAAATTGTCCATTCCATCTTCATTCTCCAGATGGGAAGGCAGATGGGAGATTCTCTTTGTTAATTAAATTTTCACACTTCCAAATTTATTACATCTTTTAGTGAATAACAGAACAGAAACTTTCTATGGTATTTATATTCACATTCATTTCTGGGCACTTCCATTTCCAGTGCAGCTCTGCTGACCTACACCAGCTGAGGATCTTTTCCATTAAGAAAAAATAGACTGGACAGGACATCCTAGACTAGAATTCAGCATCAACTGCACTCTGAGACATTTAATTCTATGGCAAATTCTGGGATTACAGAATCTAATAATTCACAAGACATTAACAGGGCTAAGCCTCATTTTAAGATACAGTGATGCACTGAAAATGGTAAGGGCTGATATTGTTAGTCATCCAAAAATAAGCCAAGCTTTAATCAGGTGGAAATTGCTTTCTCTTGCACATTTATTAGAGTCTGAGCAGCTTCATCCCCGAGACAGAATTACAATCCTTGTGATTCAGTTCTGCTTGTGCGCAAGGAAGTGAAAAGTTAACTGCAGTATAAAGAGCACATATCATAACCTCTTCCAGAAGCACAAAGTTCATGACTAAAACCCGTGACTCATATCTTTCACTGATGTCATTTGTTTTCCTATTGAACAGGTTCTGCATTGCAAAGCGTTTACACAGTTTTCACTACAAATTGTAGAAGAAATATTTAGTAATTGACATCTCTTGATAATCTCGTCTGCCCATTTTGGCACTTACTCTTTTGATTTGGTAGCGACCAGAAGCCTAAGGTGCCTTCGTGAACAGAAGGACTGGTTTAGGATGGCTTCCACTTCAGAAAACGGGCGTAGAAATACTAAGTCCTCGTTGATGGAATAGATTTTCCTTCCCGTCTGTAGGCCAGCCATCTGAAAATGAAACAAACACCACAGAAAACTTGGGGTCATTGGCAGCATCTCTGAAAGTTCAGGCTCCAAGGTTCAAGTGTTCTCTACTTACAGGCGTTACCACGACTGTTGACCAGAATACTGTATATACCGTGTTGGTTCATCAAATCATTTGTCAGTCACCCTTAAAGTTGTTGACATTTACAGAGATCAGTGAGACTCACCAATATCTGCAGAAGTGTGCCACTCCACAGATACAGCTGACCTTACAACAGATATATTTTTGTACTTTTCTGCTACATTTTTTTAATACAGGACTATGGCACAGGGCGTGAAGAACAGTTTCCAACTACCAGCCATGCAAACCCAATCTATACCTAGGCACATAAGTAAATGTACCCTATTTTAAGTGGTGGTAAAAACCTGTCTCTGCTTTAAGCGAAATGCTGCGTCTTCATCAGCCTAAAAAGGCACAAGATTTTAATGCTAATTCCTAGCTTTTGCACCTAACTCTAGTTATTTGGCAATGGTCACACAGGACATCAGAGACAGAGTGATGACACAATTGAGATTCCTTATTCTGCCTCCTGGACAATAACCCTAAACATATCTCTCAATGATCAATACCAGTTAAAATGTGACACAGCAGCACTTAGACTAGGCATTAGGATATCATGGAAATATAAAATTCCCTTTAATGGAGTAAAAAGAAAAAAAAGTAGTTAACCCTTCCCAGGTTAGAGTTGCTATGGCTTTAAGGCCCTGCAGTTGGCCTTTCTTCTAAATGTAACAAACCCTTTTCCTGTTCTGCCTCCAATCCACTGACAAATTTCTTGACTTGGAAGGAGAAAGTCTAAGCAGTATTAGCACCACATAAGAAATCTGACCTGTTGCAAAACTGAATCTGAAAATGTAGGAAAACCCTGCAGACTGTATCTATACGTGGCTTAGCTTTTCTTAAATGTATTTTGTGGTCTGAATGTCAGAGATCAAAAACATACACTTTTTTCCTCAACACAAAGCTATTAAAAGGAGAAATTACACAGTGCTCTTTTTTACTTAATTCTCAAGCTCTGTACAATTGACAACATCTTCTTGTGTACCTGGAAATAACATTTTTATCTTCCTTTTTTTTCCCCTAAATAATGTCTAAAATGAATAATAGGGATAAATAGCAACACAGATTTTAACTTAGGATGGAATTTGACAAACTTTGGTTCATAATTCAATGGAAATGTTTCTTCTATTTGCATTAACTTATGCAGATAAGTTTATTATAAAGTAACAATTATTACATAAATATCGAAAGTAATTAAATTTTCAGCCTGATTTTCCCAAAGTACTTCATTAATTCATGCACCTAATGTATGTGCAATTAGCTAAACTCTCTGCATACTTGCAATCATTCTACCTGGGGATGACCTCTTCATATTCCTAACTTACTGCTTATGCATATGGGACACTTTCCCTGCACACACAATCCTGGCAAATCCATGCATGTATGAGGTGCAAAAATGCAGATTAAACCCTACAAGCTAGCAACTTGCAAATAAAAATCTGTTCCTCTGCTGGGACATAACTAACCAGGCTATGGAAGACTAGACATTATATCTCTAAGATTAAAGACCTACAGTGTCATACAGGTTCTGAATAAGGGATGCTCCTTATAAGAACTCAATGTGCTTGTCTGGATCCAGGCCACTGTTTTTCCCAAACACCAGCAGTGTGCTGTTTGCTATTCATCTGCATGGCCACTGGCCAACCAACTGCTTGTTGAACACACTCTGTTCAAACACCAGACATCTGCTTGTCACTTGGCTGTTTAGAGTAAGGCACCAACCATCCCTCCCAAAAGGGTAATTTTTTTTTTTCCACTGTTGCTTCCTTCTGACACAGTATCATTCATAAAACAGGCCCCAGGATTAAAATTTGTGAGAGTAAGCCCAGCTACAATCAACCTGCAAGTGCACCGGCTTAGAAAGGAACCTAAGGTATAAACAGAGGAGACACTGACTTTCTGAATGTCTTTCCGAAGAGACATGGACTTGGAACAGGCATGAGATGTGCCATGGTTCACATCAACCAACTGCTTTATGATTTCTGTGACCCTCTGTCTAGGTGAGCTGAGCAAGTGTGAACAGTCACAGGCAGCTGCTGCAGGAGCTCGGGGATGGGAGTCCAGGATGAGAGCTGCTCGTCATTCAGGATCAGGAGAGAAACTGCATGAGTAACACCCACTACAGCACCCACTATCCCATCTGAGGGTCAAAACTGTGAAGCTGAACATACATATCAGGCAAAGAGTTCCCAAGTACACACAAGGCAGTTCAAGTACCCTATAAGTACAGGAATTTGATCATGGAATATTTGGGTTGGAAGGAATCTTTAAAGGTCATCTAGTCCAACCCCCTTGCAATGAGCAGGAACATCTTCAACTAAATCAGGTTGCTCATAGCTCTGTCCATGGAATGTTTCCAGTGATAGGGCATCTATCACCTCTCTGGGCATGCTGGCCCAGTGTCTCACACCCTCATTGACTAAAGTTTCTTCCTTATATCCAGTCTAAATCTTCCCTCTTTTAGCTTAAAAGCATTACCCTTTGTTCTATCAAAACAGGCCCTAAAAAGTTTGTCCTCATCTTTCCTATAGGCCTCCTTTAAGTCCTAAAAAAGCTGCAATAAGGTCTCCCTTGAACCTTCTCTTCTCCAGGATGAACAACCCCAACTCTCTTGGCCTGGCCTCATAGGAGAGGTGCTCCAGCCCTTTGATCATTGTTGTGGCCTCCTCTGGACACACTACAACAGGTCCATGTCTTTCCCATGCTGAGGACTCCAGAGCTGGACGTAATACTGCAGGCGAGGTCTCAGAAGAGTGCAGTAGAGGGGTAGAATCACATCCCTCACCCTGCTGACCACGCTGCTTTTGATGCAGCCCAGGATACGGTTGGCTTTCTGGGCTGTGAGTCCACATTGCCAGCTCATGTCTAGCTTTTCATCCACCAGTACCCCACAAATCCCTCTTGTCAGGGCTACTCCCAATCCCTTCATCCCCCAGCCTGTGCTGACACCAGGGGCTGCCCCAACCTAGGTGCAGGAACCTAGGTGCAGGTGTTCAACACTTGGCCTTGTTGAACATCATGTGGTTCACATAGACCTGCTTCTCAAGTTTGTCCAGGTCCCTCTGGATGGCACCCTGTCCCTCAGATGTATCAACTCCACCAGTCAGCTTGGTGTCATCTGCAAACTTGCTGAGGGTGCACTCAATGCCATCATTTATGTCACTGATGAAGATATTGAACTGTACTGGTTGCAATACTGGTCCCCTGAGGGACACCACTTGTCACAGATCTACATCCAGACATTGAGCCGTTGACCACTACTCTCTGGATGTGATCATCCAACCAATTCCTCATCCACTAAACAGTCCACCCATCAAATGCATCTCTCTCCAATTTAGAGACAAGGGCGTTGTGGGGGACTGTATCAAAGGCCTGTTGTTGATGTTCTAACAATTCTTTTCTTAACAACCTCTAAACACACTTGGGGAACTGCTTCTGGCTTAGGCAGATCTAACAGCTTACAAATCAGTTTCTAAAAAGTCTTGAGAAGAAAAAAAGACATTGTTAATAGAAAGAACAATGCTTGGCAACTCTGATTTTGAGTAAGAACACCAAAGACCCTTTTGCATGTGCCCAAAGTTCAACACTATGGGTGCTGTCACAACCTGTGCAGGACAGGTTATTTCCAGGAGTAATAGGAAAAAGAGATCACAAATCCCAAACTCAGACTTTGTGTTAATCTGGAATAAATCCATGCAAGTAATAGATTTGTTCCCACTTAATGGGTGAACCGGGAATCTTATTCTGGCCTAAAGTCTGACAGTCCTAGTGAATGCAGTGCACCATGGTGGATGCTGTGGAGCAAAGCTGCATGTCTTAATTTTTGTCCGTAAATGCTGCAACAGCAGGCACAGGGTCTCTAAATGGCCTACAGCTGCTGAACCACACAGAACTGCACACTGGGTATCTTTCTAGTATTACAAAGCAATTAAAAAAAACCCTAGAATGTAATGAAATGCATTAATGCTGGACCTTAGGTCTTTGCAGAATGAGCTGACAGCCATCCGGTTCAGAGAAATGCAGATTTAGTTTTTTCTGGAGCAATATTTTAAGTCAAAGTTGAAAGGATGGACTCATGGTCACAGATAGTTTGTCTTGGAAGATCAAGAAAAAGATTCCTTATAAAATTGTGTGCTTCTGTCGTCTTAAAACACAACAGATTTGCAGGATATTCCACAGGCATCCAGCCAAAAAGGGGACAGAAGGATTATCTGTCAGGCAATGGTTTACAGTAGAGGTTTAGATTAATAAAATTTTTGGCCAATCTATGTTGATTTTGAGCATGAGGTAGAACACAGGATTGGTTTGTTTGGTGACCATAAACCAAACGAGAATCAGGAATACTGAAATAATTTAATTCTAATATTAAACTTCAGTTCAAAATTCCTTCCTGTTTGACATTCTCAACTTGCTAAAATTAGTCTGTTTCAGCTGCTTGCACTGGACGAGTCATCCAGGAGTCATCTGTAGCCTAAAGCAGTGACCAACCAATCAATGAATGTGGACATAAAAAATTTCTGTAACGGCTGCCCTGAACTTTTAATTAGAAGTACTGCCTGTGTGCTGACACAATTTACTGCCAAACCCTGGACAACTCATTTAGTTGTCTCTTATCTTCATAGGTGCTAAAAGGCACCTAAATAGCTTTTATAAAATACACTTTCAGTCTGTCTGTGCCTTATTTAGGTACATGGAGGATCACATTATATTATCCATTCAAGGGGTTTGTATGGATAAACAAATTATTACAGAATACTCAGAGTCTATGACATTTGGACCATTGATGTGCCTCAAAGAAACAAAGGGAAGATAATCCGTAGAGGTTGTTAAAAATGCCAAAGAAACGAGTGGATGCCTTTAAGGAGAAAAAAACGGATCTAAAAATATAGCTTTCACTCAATTAAACCTGTTTCTGATTGAACATCTTTGCAATCCCAAAACAATGTTACTTTCCCTCCCTCCTCAACTATAAGTTGCTAATGAGCCCGAGGTGTGCTATCATCACACAAAGACACTGCTCTTGTCCTACCACTTATTAAACGCGTTCAGCAAGTCACCCAAAGATGTCAAAACACTTAGCAATTTACAGAGAATTATTACCATAGGAATTACCATAGGAATTGTAGAAGATACCTGATTTTCTATTAGCTGCCTTTAAATGAAACAGACCCTTAATAGGTTGGTGTTGCACCTTTTCAAAGCATTGAAATATTCTTTGGTACAAAAATCAACATATTATGAGTGTCAGATCATACCTCTGCAGAAGATCCTCGTCGAACTGACTTCACCACAATTGCTTTGTTCTTTTCTTCCAGGTCAAATCCATAGTCATCCTCTTCTGGTAAAATCTTAAAAAGAGCACAAGGTAATGCTTCATAAATTCAGCGTTAGCTGAAAAGCTGAACGGTGGAGATGTGAAATTGGACTTTTCATTGCAAGCTATGATTGACACAGACTTGGAGATCTTAAGGCTGAGAGGGAACATTAGGTCATTTGGTCTGATCTCCTACATAAGCCATAAAATTTCATCTAGTTATTTTTCAATTGAGCCCTTACTATAGTAAAGGAGAATTTCCAGAGAGTTATCCAGATATGATCTGCAGTCCTTAAGATATAAAGAACCTACTCCTGCCCTTGAGAGTTTGCTCCAATGGTAAGTCAACTCTTCTATTAGAAACTGCATTTGGTTTTAACTCCCTTCATTCTTCATTAAAACTTTCACTTTCAGGTTACGGAATTAATCAATATTCAGTATTTTCTATCAGCAAATGTACTTAGAGATCAAACTGCAGTCATTTATTTATTTTTTAAAATACATCCCACATATCCAATAATGAACAATGTATGATTCTTCTTAGCTATCAGTTTCTGATGAACTGGAGATCTCAGGCCTACTTCTTATAGATAATACTACATGCTACAAGAATGTCATCATAATAATTGGTCTGCTGGCTAGAGTTCTGGATAATCAGTGAGAGAACAATTTCTGACATCTATAGGTCCTTCCTATATAAAAACTTTGTGTTAGGATTAAAAATACAAGACTCATGTCATGTGCTCAGTTTGTATCTTTTACAATTGACAGAAGACTTGGTGGTTCTTGCTCCTGCGAATCTGCTTCCTCTTATGTGGCCTAACAGACATCACACAGACCTGCCTTATAAATATTTTTTAAAATCATATCAATCACGGCAAATATATGTTTCATTCATCCTTTTCCAGTAGTTTATTAACAATGAAAAAAAAAGCTTAACAAATCGCATTTAAAAAAAATAAAGCAAGCCTGGCCACTGGTAAATGGACAAGGAGAAATTCTACCAGATAAACATCTTGCATTTGAGCAAACACTACACATTCAAGGACCATCTGAAATATTACAATTGAGTTAGAAGGAAAAATAAAGCTATCTATCATCTAGCATGCCACTGGGAAAAAAACTACTGGGTATTATTTCCTCAATTCTGGTGATTATGGCACTATTTCAAAATACTATCCTTTTTTCTACTGAAGCCAATGTCATCAGCCTATAAGCTTTGTCTTTTTACAAGAATTGACCTTAGGAAAAAAATAAAGATATAGAATAGTGCTTTCTTGCAGGAGCCAAACAGCCATGCTAAAATAATGCATGACATAAGAGGGAAAAAATCTTCATCAGGTGATGTTCAGATTAAATGATAGAAAGTAGAAAGACTGAAAAGTAAGTTTGCCATTCTTCGATATCTCTAAAAAAAGGATTTTTAGAATGAATGCTATTTATGTGTGTTTAATAAAAGGAGATCTTAGAAAAACGGGTAGATTTTTAGTGTTTCATGTGTAATGAGTTTCAGCCCCACACAGTAAGTACTTTTATCACTTCATATTAGGGATTAAATAGAAAATTCCTAGGATAGCTCTCCCATCCAATTCTCATTTTACATTTGAGGGGACTGTTTAGTTTCTTTGGTTGGATTTTGAAAGCATATGTGAAAAGATATTTAAAAATTTGGAGACTCTGATTTGCCAAACTTAAGAAGCCAGCAGATACACAAACTTACAGGATCTCTTGGGCGAGCTACCATTACTATGCATGAAGATCTTCTACACCGCACCATTTTTAATTACCTACCCTTCTCTGTTCATTAGCACTGCAAAAATGCATTGGGTTTGAAAGCAAAGAACCAAAATACTTTTAAGAAATACCAAATGCATCAACACTAGGAACTTTACCACCACATGTTAAAGAAAGAAGTCTTACATCCCTGTCTACTCTCCTGTACTGGGGACACTCTCTTCTGAAAAGGTAGACTGAGGATAACATGCAAACTGCAAAACTTGGAGAAGGCTATGATTCATCCTGTTATAAGGTAGTAATACCTTGCAATTCCACAGCTGAACATCATTCATCCCTAAGGAGTCTAAAGCAATTAACTAACTTGCCATCTACAAAAATTACTTCTGTGCCCCTGATTGGTTTTCTGAACATAAGGCAGCAGCTGTTTAATCATGAAAGACAACCACGTTAAGAAATGAGACCATATGAGAAATAAGCATGTTTAATCAAAACCAGAGGGCAAATGTAGTCAGAATGTATTCAAGGAGAATTTTGGCAGAGATGGGAGGAGAGTGAAGAAAAGCTGTGCACTGAATGGTCTGTTATACCACTATCTGTTACATTCATGAAGCATTTTGGGCATGTGCGGCACAATGCCTGTGTGGTACCTCTCCATTTCTGCCCCTTCCTGTACAAGGACGATTATGGAGTCAGAAAACACCTGTGGTGCAGGGATGCTCAGTGTCTATGAAAGGAGTGAAGTAGCTTGATGCTCAGCTATGGGTAGCTTCCAGCATTGCATCATACTAATGTCATGTGAACGTGACTTTAATGCACAGGGTACCGTGTCCAGTTTACCCACCACACTTGCTGATGCCTCAAACTGCACACAGACAAAGGGCCTTGGTTTGGGTACTAAGATTCCCCCAGTGAAGGAGGTGAAGGAACTGGATCCATTTCCCTCTCAGCATCCTCCCCTGGCTGCTCCTACTGTTCGTGCGCAAGCAGGAACTCTCGGCCTACACTCCTGCAGACAGCAGCAGCAGAAGAGGCAGCACAGACAGATCAAGCAGCATTTCCCAAACTAGGGTCCGGGACGCACACCCTTCTCTCACAGCCTTCCCTACAGCTCTCCAGCATAACTCTTCTCTGTTGGACACACTTGAACAGCCCGAGTTGGTTAAGAAATTCTTAAAGAGCAGTGGCTTATCAGGCAATGTCAAGTCTGACTGCTTCACCAAACTGATGAGGCTTCTGTGGCGCTCAGCAGCATCCATTTGAAGAGAGCTATATTCCTGCCACCTCAGCTCCCAGGCTGTTCCAGTCTCCCCAGCCTTTCTAAAGTCCAAAGCTCTGGGGCACTGAAACAAAATTTGAAATGACAAAATTTCTTTCCAGTGAGAAGCTCCAGAATCTAAGCCAGCCCTACTGCTATCATCTGCAAAGGTACGTTTTGCCACGTTAGCAAAATGGGCTTAATACATATAAAACGATTCAAAGTTTCCTTCGGTTTGTGAGCTTTGAAATTGAGCACTGAAATGGAACTGTGCATTCTGAACAGTAAAAGATTTACAGCCTAAAGGATGTTTTTCGCTTCAGAGTTCATTGCAATTTTTAGTATATGAATCCACTTAAGGCCCTTATCTGGCCACAGACAACTGGAGGATGGATGCCTCGTTCCTGACTTGTCAGCCTGTCTCCTTGGGAGATCAGACATCCCTAGAGGATGGGGACTTATTAGTGGCTCTCTTCCCAGGAGTGTTTTAAAGCAGTGATTTAATTCTCAAGCTGCAATAGACTTTGGTACACTGGTACAATGAAGAACAAAGGAAAAATCTCGGTATTGCTCTCTCTCCCCTGAAATTTTGCAGAATTAGGTCATTTTGTATTAGCAAAACACATAAAAATAATTATCCTGGAATGATTAAAGATTCAAAATATTTTTATTAAGGACTATCTATGGCTTTGAGTAATACAAATTACTGTTATTTATATGTACATAGAATAGGGAAAATGCGCTTTATAGTTTTTTTAAGAATTTTAAGGTGAACATTATGTTTATTGGATTAGCTGGTTTAAAACAGACAAGACAGGAACGCAAATGATAATACTACCTATTAACTAAAAACTTGGTATCTGAAGTGCTGAATTATTAGGACTTTTTCACTTTCAAAGCTGATTCTAGATGTAACAGCAGTAGCAAAACTCTGTGGACAGACGCGTTTGGCATTCTATTTTTCAGATGGTAAACTGAGGCACAGAGGGACTTTAAGACTTTCTCAGGGTACCCAGTGAGTTGATGTGAGAAGTTAAACTAAAACCATTTAGCCCTGACTCCTGTGTTCAAACCAGTGCCTGCCACCGAGTACACCACAGTACTCGGGCCCCTGCATGAGCTGAATTCCAGGGCACGAAACAGCCCTGTGAACTGCAGTGGGACACGGACACTACTATCTCCTGCAACTGCTGCAATACACTACTGAGAACAAGAAACATGGGATACCCTGGAGTAATGCAGGAGATATCACTGGAAAGTTGAGGTTTAGACTTACAGTCCAGATCTTCAATCCAGCATCACAGTTTTGAGAATGCTACATGGCAACGTTCACCAGCACCGTCTTTAGAAATCACTGGAAAGGTTTTTCTTTTGAGATAAGTAAGACACTAGAATCTTCTGAGGACTCTAGCACTGTGTGTGCATTAAACCTCTTAGGCAACTTTAGCAGAGACCCATATCTACGGGCAACTCCTTGCCTGACATTCAGCTCCAAGCTACCAGCTGTAATTAGTGTTGTGGTTGGCTTGAGCTACCCAGCAGAGGTGCTGATTGCAAGTTAACAGCACAGCAGTAACCAAGTCACAGTGCTTGGAGTCATCCAAGATCCAAATTCTCTTTAACTATGCAAAGAATGTTGTATATTTTTTCAGTTTATCAAGATTTATGTCTTTCAATGAGAAACTATTGCACAAATAAATGAGTATTAAATCTTGTTTGAAATGCGTTTTTCAGACTGAAAGCCCTTTTTTCCTTGGCATTTCTATTGATCTATTTGCCAGAGCTTCTGCTGTTCTCTATTTTCCAGGTCAAGCTCTCCAGTGATAGAGCAAACTGAGATGAAGGGGGTGGGGGAAGGTCTCCATTAAACAGCTAGGACTTCATGACAGGAGAAAAGCATGTTTCAAAAGCCAGTGCTGAGGAAATTCCATTAAATTTCCTATGGTGAGATCAGGGAATGGGAAGGATCAGCGCCCTATCATGAGTGTAAAGAGGCAAGTAGTGATGTTCCACAGATAGCAAAGCCTCAGGATCCTAGCTGCTCATAATTGCTAAACAGAATAAAATAGAAGAGAGGCACAATGTTTCTTTGTGGATAAGTGTAATGCATTTAAGTGTAATGCATTTACTGTATATACTGTATTTACTGTATTTGTGGGTTTTTCACAAAAGTTCAGGGAACTGCAAATTTATTTGTGAAAATGAGGGCAACACACAATTTTATCATGACTGCTACTCATTTGACAAAAATCTGTGCCCTTTAAGTAGGAGATTTCTTACTCAGCATGTGCTGTTCCTTTCACATTGTTTACTCTAAGATGGGACTGTATTTTGACAGAGGCTGACTGTTGCACTTTAGAATGACAATAATAGTAATATTAAAATTATTTCTGTTGAAAGAAATTCAGTTAGCCATTTATGGAGTGACTGGAAGGACCAATTAGGGATTATAAGTAATCACTAGTAAATAGTCCGTGTGCAAAGTCTGCTTTTTTGTTCTATCTCTCTAGTGAATACTAATAAATTATTATTACTTTAACAGCAAACAGAATCAAAGAACTTTAAATCTCTCGTTTCACAGCTAACATGTTACCACTACGTTTCACCTTTTTAACAGAAGTGCCTTGAACTAACAGAAAAAAGTGGAAGAGACATATGAGTCAACCTGTTTCTTCAAACTGTCTTGTCCTGATTAGGCAGAAAATTAAAAATACCTTAAAAAAGGCAGTTCCCACCAACTTACATGAAACTGATCTCTGTGTGCTTTACAAATCACAGTAAGAAACCCAACAAAGTGTATCACCTTTTAACTACTTCCCTTTGTTCAACAGCTCTCCATGAGGATAATCACATTAACCTGACACGCCAGTCTCTGGCACTGGATGCATAAAGGAATCATTTTGAGGGACTGTGGTTCTTTAAATATTACTTCTGGCCATTCAGACAAACTGAGATTGGTCTCCTGGGAGACATGACAACAGCGCTACTGTGAAGTTAGTGTGAACCACAGGAAAAAATTTTCCTATATAATGGACCTCTGGATCTTTTCCAGTGATTTTGCTTTTGTAGTCTCTGAATGAAGTTTTTAGCCTGCTCCTGCATTCTGCAAGTGTTTGAAGGCAGAAAAAGATGGGCCCGGAGCCACTGGCACTAAACAAGGATCCTGGAAAAAGGATCTTGCAACAACCCAACTACCAAATCCAAACAGCGTTAGAATAATCCCAGTGCAGTAAGGACTGTGGTGGCATTTAGTGAGATGGGAGTCTGGAGAAAATGGTAATGTTGCAAAAGCACACATGAAAAGAACAGTATTGCTTGGAAAATGGTTTCCATAAACAAAATAAAGCTGATACTTAACCCCGTAATGCAGGGCATATTCATACCACTTAGACAAGAATGTCCTGAAATACTGGTGTGAAATATCTGATCAGTCTTTTAACTTGCATCTGAACCCACCTCACATGTAAAGGCGTTTAAACTGTGTTTGAATTTAAACTGTGTTTAAACTTGATGGCAGAACTCTCCCAAGATAATAGCGCCCANCCCTGGCTACTGGAATAAGCTGCCCAGCTTGCAAAGTCAGAGCTACAGAAGTTGGAGCTCTACAGCAAAGTAGTTCAAGGATTAGTATTTATGCAGTGAAGTAACGCTTAGCTACAGGTGCAGTTCTCCATTTCAGTTCTACTCTGTTACAATTTTCCCTCTCATTCTTCTCTAATATAAAACAATACCAGTTTAATGGAAACTTCAAGGTTTACATTAACTTATTTCTTACCAGAAGACTCTTTCCCAGGATGTTTTCCACGAGTTTGAAGTCATTACGTAATTGTTTGCTCTTGGAACTGGTCCCTTCCATCTCCTCATCAGCATAAAAGCGGAAATATAAGGATTCATCCTTAAATTCACTTTTCTCCAGCACTGGAAACCATATGCATGAAATACATACATGCATTTACACAGACAGAGAAAGAGAGAAACAAAAAAGAAAGTTAAAAGAAATCTTAAGCATTTCCAGAGTCTTTATAGAACAAAGACCAGATGTATCCCTGTCAGTCAGCTATTCAGCTCTATATTTTCAAGCTCCTACTGTATTTTAGGGATATACTTTTCTTCACAGTGCATAGCACCTCATGATAGGATGTTTGACCACCCTGGCTTGTAGAATGCATAGAAAATGCAGACTATTCTCTTAGAAGATGCTTCTCAGTACCTTATGTTCTGTTCCCATGTCAAAATTAATATGGTAAAACTATAAAAGTAGCACAGAGGGATACATGGCTTTTTAAAGGTGATGGCTGAAGGTAAGAGATGGCTAAATAGATTGGAATCTAAAAAGGAATTGAGAGGGAAGAAACATCTATAAAATTCTGGAAGGCGTGGCAAAGTTCTTTACTGTCTTTTCGAATATGAGACCTGGGGGATTCAAATAAAAGTAGCAAAGGACCGCTTTAAAACCCGAGGAACAGCTTCTTCATTCAACATGTACTTCCACAAAGGAACTCCTTGCCAAAGGATGCTTTGAATATTGAAACTTTACATGGGCTTAGAAAGAACAAATTCTTTAAAGAAAAACAGTTTTTCTTACATTCTTACTAAGTACTATGCAAATTCTCCATTAGTTATTTACAGTAATCTGCTCTTGAAATCAAAATATGGAGAGCAAATGTTACTTACGACTAAAACTGGAAGTTTCACTGAACAAATTGTGTTCTACTAGGGACTTTATATGTGCTATTTGATACTGATACAGATATTTTACTTTCCCAGTTTAGCAGCAGCATTACTGAGGATGGTTGATGTCTAACGTGGCAATTTGGAACTTCAGATTTGGAAGCTTCAGAGATTCAGCACTGAGGATTCTGCTTGTTGTCTATTTTTACTAGGCAATTTTACTTTGTACCCGATGTATCTTGGTGATATTTCAGGACAGTACTTGGCTATGGATTGGTTTGTTGCCTGTGAAAGAGATGCAGTGAAAAAAATGTTCCCCTTCCAGCTTGTCTCATCGCATCAGGGCTCATCCTAACTATAAGCAAGGGGATTCACTGGGGAAGGTAACAGGCTTAGACACTTGGTGTAAGCTCAAAGACTGCTTTTCAGAAGGTCCTGCTGGGATGCCTGCAATTGTATACATGTCAGCATGTATGGCACAGATACAGAAAAGGGATTTTCAGACAGTCAGCTAATCTGACTGAATTAAAAGCTCCTTTAATTGGCTGTGGGAAGTAGTATCGATGCATTACCATGATGCATGAAGCCATTATTGCAGAGTCCAACACCCAATGCGACAGCCTCCTCCCGAGTCTGGCAATCTCCCTAGAAACAACAGGATAAATATTACATCTCAGGTGANCTCAGTGAGCTCAAGAAACTGAAGATGCCTGCTAAGACATGTCCAGCTCCTAGCTCACTTCCAGACTCTCTCAAGAGCTTCATGGGAACAGAAAAGGGTTGTGCTATGAACTGGATGAAACAGTCATATCTCTGAGTCTCCTCTTTCCTTGAGACCTATTAGGAAAAGGCAGGAATTTACTTTCATTGGCGTGTCTGTGTGTGTGAGCTGTGAATCCAAACCTCCCTGTTGCTGCAGGATGGTCACATACGAGAGAAGGGACTTCTCTTCAAC
>VZTM01002227.1:10791-21572 GCA_013400555.1 Jacana jacana
GGAAGAGGGGGTCATCATCTGTCCGATTGATCAAAACCACGACAGAGAGGCTGGGGGAGCTAGGGCTATTCAGCTTGGAGAAAAGGAGTCTCAGAGGAGACCTTATCACTCTCTACAATAACCTGAAAGGAGGTTGTAGAGAGGCAGGGGTCCATCTCTTCTCCTAAGTCACAGGCAATAGGACAGGAAGAAATTACCTCAAGTTGCACCAGGGAAGGTTCAGATTGGATATCAGGATTTTTTTTTACACTGACGGGGTTATTAAGCATTGGAATGGGCTGTCCAGAGAGGTGGTTGAGGCACCAGCCATGGAGGTATTGAAAAGATAGGTTGACATAGTGCTTAGTGACATGGTTTAGTGATGGGTTGTTGTTTTTTACCAGAGTTAGGCTGATCATTGGACTAGATGATCTCACATGTCCCTTCCAATCTAGACAATTCTATGATTCTGTGAAGTAAACCACATAATTCCTCTGTGAATACAGTCAGTTTTCTTATACAAAAACAAGTTTTAGAGCAATGATGATTGAACAGTTTGGGGACAGTTCTGGGAAAGCTCTTCTGGGAGAGGTAGGAGGTCAGTTCAGATCTCTTCAGAAATTGCACCTTGTCCTGAAAATTTCAGGGATTCTTCTAAACCACAATCAGGTTGTCAGGAGGGACATCACAGTGTGTCTTTCCAGTCTTTTTAAAAGCTTCACAGGTGACGAAGAAAGGAGTTTATGGAAGTCAAGATGAGGTGGAGGGCTGAGCGCCTGGAAATACTTCTCTGGAGTTCAAAATACAACACGAATGTCCAGATGCTGGAACCATTCTAGTCTTTATCTTTCCCAATATGCTAGCCAGGACAAAAGCCCTCCAGCTGATGTGCTGCCTCCAGTCACCCTGGTCTGCCTTTCCAAGGGCTCTTGTTTTCAGTACAGACAGGTCTAGTCATAACTTCCCTGGGTATGGTGATTCGCACAGAGCAATCACACACGTGCTGACACGTTCACTACTGCTGTGCCTCCAAAAATCTCTCTCCTACCTCTTCATGAAGGTTCCCTGAGAATCGGCACAGCCTCCTTAACAATAGCCGTGTATTTGCAGCACACAGCAGCATTGCTCTGGTCCACTCACCAGCACGAGATCAGTTCACACAAACAGGCTTGTGCAATAAACAAAATGTTCACTGTATCCGCAAAGCTTTTCTCTGCTCAGCTTTGTACTGTTTATTTTTGTTCAACAACAAAAACAGATGTTTTCTAGTGTTTTTGCTTCTCCAGATGTACCATTTAAAATGTTGTCAGCTGTTCAAAGACAGTGCTGATTTTTGGAGAGCAGAAAGAGCTGTGGGAACTTAGCTATCTGGAACTGGAAATTGATTTTTCTACGTGCATAGTCCATTTTTTTTCCAGTGGATACACCATCATTAAGAATTCACTTAGGAGTTCTTCAAATTGTCCCAGTGTGGCTTAGGTCCACAGTACAAACTCCATACATCTCCAGCAAACTGGACCTTTGGCATGAACAGAACATGTATTAATATATAGATCTCAGCTGCCAAGACACACAAATTCTCTGTGTGATTGCATTGATTTCTGGTCTCTCTTTCATTGGGGAGGAGATGTCATGATCACCTGGAGACTTAGCATGAGAGGCCACAGTAAAAATCAAATAACATGGAACCATATTTTCTGACTGGAAACAGAAACACAGTTTACCATTAGATTTTTACTGCAATAGTGTTACTTCAAAGTATAAGTAATGCTACATTTTTCATACAAAGAAATAAGTAAAGTGGGGTTTTTTTCGTTTGTTTTTGCCCAGTAAAAGCAGAGGTCAAAAGGGTCTGCTTGAATTGAGCATTTGGAGAATATTTGGAGAGCAGTTTCCTGAATAGTGCATATTTTGTTATAACTCCATATTTTGCTCAATGCTCATATCCCCTCTAATGTGAAGCAAGGTGAAGGATATTTGTCAGAATTTGTAGCTGATGTGAATCCATCACATCTCAAAAATATATATTTGGCTTTTAGAGTTACAATATGGGATAGAATTTATAAGCCAGAAGATGATAGTCCTGATAACTTGAAAAAACAAATACTGCAGTTACTTCCATATTCTTACCTGAAGATCTGAAATCAATAGTGTTTCTTTAAAATTCAGTTTACATTTATGTGTATTTAGACTCTTCCACTGAAACTTACCAGTTTCACATGTCTTGTAAGGCACTGGTCTAGCAGAGGACCTCATGGAGACTTAATCTTCAAATTCAGATCAAGTATTTAATTCATAGCTACATAGAACTGTAGATTTTAAACTTTCTTAGTACAAAAGCAAGCAAGATCATTACATTTCTGCAGTGTGGATTTCTATTACATTTTCTGTACCATCCTACTCTAAAATCAATGTAAATCAATATAACTTAGTTTCAGATTGTTTTCTTGTTTTCTACAATAACTGAATCAATCAAATCACTAATGACTGAAAATTCATTACTGAAAGTGGGGCTTTGATTTGAAATTGATTCATTATCTTTAGCCATATCACTTTGAGGAAAGGCAGCTACAATTTGCAGGTTTGGTCCCCTGATAGATACCATAGCAGGCTTCTTATTTAAAGGATTAAGAATAACCAGCAGCTGTTGCCCCAAAATACTGCAAAATTCCCTGACTTCAAAGCAGTTTACCAAGTAGATTGACTTAAACCTGGGCCTCCATTAATTCTACAGAAATGTGGAAATGTTTTGTTCTTGTTCTGAACAGAAATAGAACAATCCAACTGAAATGTTAAAGAAATATAAAGTGGAAAATACAGAATCGTGATTTTTAAGACTGACCTGGGGCTTCTTTTTAGTTCTTTCTGGTTTTACAGTAGGAGGCAAAAGGGAACAACTGCCAACTTGATCCATTGGTGAACTTGATGGAAAAGGAGCAAATGTGAAACTAAATAAATGAAGTATTTTGTTTATATTATGAGTGTTTCCTCCTAAAAATCTCAACACCAGAAACTGTTGTGGAGTTCAGAAGTTCCTTGGATTATAAAAGGCTATTTACTTGGGTAATACAATCAGTTCAATAAAGAAATGGAGATTAAGAATCTGGGGGAAGAGAAACTTGCTTCCAGAGATAAACCAGTTCTGGAGTGATGGAAGAAACATTCCTTCTGAGTAAAACAACCTAGAGTCACCTTGCAAGGTTAGCTGCATAGTCCTAACTAGTCTGTGGCATTGGCCACTGTCAATCAGTCTCATCAAACTGTAAACTGCTGGTTTGATTCAAGTTTTATAATTGTATTCTGAAAACTCAGTGTTTATAAAGAAACAGGACACAGTTAACACTGGTCTTGATCTATATCTCTTGTTACACTGAACGAAGAACTTTCTTACAGAAGAATGTGTCATCAAAAAAGATAGTGAGAGCTATGCTCATGATTCATCAGAAATCTTTGTCTAGCCTATTTATAAAATCTTAAGTAGCTACCAATGTTGATAAGCAGTCTATTACATATGTGCTCTGTCTTCATCTCAAAAAGCTTGTTTCACAGAAAGATCTGTTCCATGATCTTCCCAGGCTTATAACACTCTTCCCAGTGATATTCTCAGTTTATAACACTCATCTTTCCTGCTACACTTTAAGTACATGATTTCTCCTTCTACCCACTTTCAGTATGGAAAAGTTTCAACTCTCATCCTCTTTATCGTAGTTTATTTTGTATTTTAATATTGTTTTATGCTGGTTCTCCCTTCAACGTACCCTTACAAAATAAACATTCTGTTCCACTGCTTCTCCCAGGCTATGCAAAGCAGAGTACTTCAAATGGTCTTTCTCTGTAACCAGTTTGTATGGCTTACTTTTACATCACTTGTCTCTTTGTGAAGTTTTTGCAAGGATTACTTTGAAACTTTTCACTTTCAAAACCACAATATGCTCACTTTAGCATGCCAAATGACTGACCTGTAAAAAAGTTTTGGTTCAAATCTGACTGAAATCAAATAATTCCTTTACCATCTCTGGCTTGTGAACAGCTACACACAAAGGAAATAATTTAATTTTCTAGTAGAAACAGCATAATTTTTTTTAAGGAAAACCACTCCACCAGCTGTTTCCTTTGCCCTCTTACTCCTCATCTCAGTTCCAAATAGGTTCTCAAGCTGATATGTTGTTACTACAGAGATTGCAGTATGTTTATCTTTGTCATTTTAAGTGGTATGTTATGTAAAGATTTTAATTTACTGGAGTAGCTGAGTTCTTTTGAAACTCTTTCCCAATAAATGATCATCTTATCAACTTTGGCACATTATAATGACATTTACTACATTTCATTACAATAAAACTTCCAAAGAGCGGAAAAAGAAAGGGTTGATGGGTCCTAAGCTAAGTAAAGGTTGTACCAGACCACCACAAACATGAAAGCAGTATTTTCTGTTGTTCCTCTCCTAGTGAACGAGCTATTGGAAAACTTAATTTCAAAATATGATGCTCTCCATATGCATTGAAAATATTTCAATCACCAGAAATGCACCATAATTAAAAATTAATTTTGCCAATGATATTTATCCTGTTAATATCTATTTTGCAGCAGTAGTAGTACTTATATTATGGGAATTCATATCCTGGATCATAGGATAAAATCAGGAATGGAGTGGGGTTTCTTTTTACAAGACAAGTATTGGCTAATAGTAATAGTAATAATAATATCCCCAATAATAAGATACTAGAGAGGGATCCAACTTGCTAGTTCTAAAAAAATATTATATCCTGTGCAGGTAGCAAATAAAGAATATTAAGTGAGCATGCACTATATTGTCGTACAATTGTACTGATCTGTCCACCAGTCAGATATACAGAGGTGAGTGAGAGTGAGAGCAGGAGGAAGACTGACAGCTTGGCCACTGGCCATTCTTGTCTGGTGAACTGGTCCTCTTTGAACTCTTCAAAAAGGAGGTTGCTTAATCAACCTGATCTCTTTCTATGACCATGTGACCCACATTCTGAGTGGGGCGAAGGCTGTGGAGAAGGGGCGATGGGTACAAGCTGGAACATAGGAGGTTCCACTTAAATATGAGAAAAAACTTCTTTACAGTGAAGGTGACTGAACACTGGAAGGGGCTGCCCAGGGAGACTGTGGAGTCTCCTTCTCTGGAGACATTCAAAACTCACCTGGACGTGTTCCTGCGTGACCTGATCTAGGTGTTCCTGCTCCGGCAGGGGGATTGGACTAGATGATCTTTCAAGGTCCCTTCCAATCCCTGATATTCTGTGATTCTGTGATTCTGCTATGTTGTCTACCTAGACTTTGGTAAGGCCTTTGACACCATCCCCCATGGCATTCTCCTAGAGAAGCTGGCAAATCATGACATAGACAAGTGTACTCTTCACTGGGTAAAAAACTGGCTGGATGGCCATGCCCAGAGAGTTAATGGGGTGAAATCCAATTGGTGGCGACTCACGAGTGGTGTCCCTCACGGCCCAGTTCTGGGGCCAGTCTTCTTTAATACCTTTATCAATTATCTGGACAAGAGAACTGAGCGTACCCTCAGTAAGTTTGCAGAAGACACCAAAATAGGTGGAAGTGTTGATCTGCTTGAGGGTAGGAAGGCTCTACAGAGGGAGTGGGACAGGTTGGATTGATGTGCCAAGGCCAATTGTATGAGGTTCAATAAGGTCAAGTGTCAGGTTCTGCATTTTGGTCACAACAACCCCAGGCAATGCTACAGGCTTGGGGAAAAATGTCTAGAAAGCTGCCCAGCAGAAAAGGACCCACAGATGGTGGTGGTAAGCCAGCAGTGTGCTCAGGTGGCCAAGAAGGTCAACAGCATCCTGGCTTGTATCAGGAATAGTGTGGTCAGCAGGAGTAGGGAAGTGATCATGCCTCTGTACTGAGCACTTGTGAGACCCCACCTTGAGTACTGTGTACAGTTCTGGGCCCCCTACTACAAGAAGTTAAAGTCCTGGAGCACATCCAGAGGAGAGCTACCAGGATGGTGAGAGGTCTAGAGAACAAGTTCTGTGAGGATAGGCTGAGGAAACCAGGCATGTTTAGTTTGGAGAAGAAGAGGCTGAGGGGAGAACTCATTGCCCTCTACAACTACCTGAAAAGAGGTTGTAGAGAAGTGGGTGTTGACCTCTTCTCTTATGTGAATAATGACAGGACCAGAGGAAATGGTCTGAAGTTGCAGCAGGGGACGTTTAGATTAGATATTAGGAAGAATTACTTTACTGAAAGGGTGGTCAGACACTGGAACAGCCTGCCCAGGGAGGTGGCTGAGTCACTATCGCTGGAGGTATATAAGAAATGTGTATATGTGGCACTTCAGGTCATGCTCTAGTGGCCAAGAATGTAGTCGGGTTTGGTGTTTGTATGGTTGAATTCAGGGATCTCAGTAGTCCTTTCCAATCCTGACAATTCTGTGATTCTGTGAACTCTTGTTGCTTCTGCTTCTTGCTCAAAAGTCAGTTCCAAACTAAAGAAAAACAAAACCCTAAAACATCAAAACAATAAATGCACAACAAACTACAATGATTTCTGAATTAATTGTTATTTGGAAAATCAGTTCCCTTTAATATCCTAGAAAGCAGATAGAGCATTTACTATTAAGCCATTCTTTCATATTTTATCTGGATATCTTCCCATTCAAGTTTGCCAGAGAAATGGCCATTTATTTAAATGATAGGCAAATTGTGAGAGACTCAGACCTTAAGTTCACTTCAGCTAAATACCTAAAGATTTAGATAATTATTCAAAGCTTATCCAAACAATTTGAACCTCTTCAGTCAGCACCCCTGGCTGGAGATCTCACACAAATATGGAGGCTGTCTTGTGAGATGTCCAGTACTTCCTGTTTCTGGTTAATATTTTGGCCTTTCTCTGTTCCTGTCTCGGTATTTTGGCTTTTATCTGTTCCTGTCTAGGTATTTTGGCTTCCTTTGGTTTCTGTCCTAGCTGGAAACAAAAAGTGCAGATGCATGTGAAAATGAGAAATAGTGAATAATATAGCTAAAATGAATATTTCATATTCTAATAGTTTTATTCCAGTTCAGATTTTAAAATTAGGAATAATTTGGTTACCCCTTGTTTATTTTAAAACTCATATACTTCTCCCTACTATAAAGGCTCTTAGAAGAGTATTATATTGTTGATTTGGGGCAGTTATGCTACATGACTTAACACTGTGCTTTCTGTGATGATTAAATTTCCAAAAAGATGACATTGAAATCAGCTAAATTTTTCTAAGAAAGTAACTGATCTATGTCTTCAAGGGGAAAAAAAAGGAACAGGGGAAAAAAAATGGGTCAAGAGAGTTCCTACATGAATTTTTTAGGATAATTAGTGGGTTAGAGTTTCCTTGCAACAAGCAGGTATTTTCCAGCTGGCCAGGGGCAGCAGTGATTTCAGATCCAGCATGTCTGATGAGTTTCTAATGAAATCCAAACAATGTTTGCCCTGGCTCTTTGCAAACAGAGAAGTCTGTGCTTAAACCCTGGAAGACTCTAAAGCATGAGCTCCTCTCTGTCAGCTTGAAGATTTGCAAAGGTTTTCAAGAAAAGAACTTTCCAACGGTCCTGCACAATGGCTGTCAGAACTGCTTGTTCTCCTCTCCACAGTTGGACACATATTCTCCAAAAACACCCAATCCATCTCAAAATGAAGCCTGGCTCATAGGCTCTGACATCAAGGATCCAAAAGTAGTTGCAGATAGTGAACCCTAGTGATTCTGGAAGGGTCCTTTGGAGCAGCAAAGGATAGGTCATCTCAGATCTTTGGAGCTTCCTTCAGTGAGGGATGCCCAAATAAATAAGCAAGGATATGAGGAATGAAAATAAATCATATTACAGGGAAAATGCTGCAAGAGCCTGTGGACTCAGTTATTTCCAATATTTATAATATGATTTCCAAAATTTAAGACCCAGCTGCAATCCTTTAGGAATGGACAAGTAAACCAATAAAATGAGCCTAAATACTAATGTGAGGCCACCCAGGTTCATTCTTCCAGTAGTTACCAAAGTAAATGTGGGATTCAGCGGTAGGTGTGTCTTCCCAGAACTATGTCCTGTCTCAAACAGGAATTTCAGGCACCCTTCAGTGCTACTGCCCACTGCTGTCCCAGCTGTATGATCTGAAAGCTCTGGGCAGAGCATGAAGTGAAAGGGAAAGAGCAGCTTTGCCTCTGAAGTTCACAGAAGCTGCTGCCTGACAGGAGAAGGAAAGCACAGCAGGATGCAGACAAGCAAGATCAGCCTCTGCTGGCATCTTGCTTCCATGATGGCAGCAGATTCTAACTCCCCCTAAGCAGTCATGAGCTGGGGAAGGCCCTTCTTTCATGGATCCACCATCCATGGTGCTTGGCAGAGCAGCAGCTCCCCAGAGCTCCCTCACTGCATCCTGTACACTCTTGGTTGTGAATAACTTGGCCCTTTGCTGTGAGTCAATCTTCAGTTGCCAACAGCTTCAGACCCTCTGGAAATTTTGCCAGAGTCTGCAGGTAACAGTACCCCAGCCCAAGGCACGGCTATGTTCCTAGAGAAATATGAACAGAAATTAAAAACTTGGGGATTTTCCTAACTGTTTTTTTTAGCAAGAAATGAAAACTAATCTGATAGTCAAAATGCAAGAGCTTTACTCTTACTACACAATAAGTAGGTACTTAACTGTGACTTATATTATATTATAAACAATAATATTAATATAATACACTGAAAGGGAGTAAAATACTGCAAAATGAGAATTTGCCTCCAGGGAACAGCTTTGTCCTGGCTGCCAGCAGGTGAAGGCACCACTGCAAAGCCAGGTGGTGTAAAACTCAATGCAGAGGGAATGTCTACCATTATCTAGTTATTAGAATCCCATTATTGGAGGAATGCAGTCTTGGGTTTGGAAAACAATTTTCTGGGAGGAATGACATCTTTTGGGAATTAACCTGTACTGTGTGTGTGTTCACACTCTACTGGTGTTAGTGAAGAAGAGGAATGAACTGTTCAATGAAACATTTTTGGATTCTTCCTTGTTACAGTGCTTCATCTCCTCAGATGACAAGTATTTGATGCCTTTTTCCATCCCTCTCCTTTAAAGGTTTTCATGTATAGAAAAAAGTAAGGGGGGTAGGAGGGGTTGGGGGAGTAGGGGTGAGGGGGCGGAAGATTATCATTTAAGTGAAAATCTGAGTAAGCAAATACATTTGGCTCTAACATACATGGAAAGATTATTCTGCAGCCAGAGGTGGTTATTCTGACCGTAATTTTACACAGACAGTTACAAGCAGTTATCTTGATGGGTTCATACCATTTTAATGTGAAGTACTCTAGTGTTTTACATTTTATATTTTTCAATAAATAAAGCAGAATGAGCTCCAATGGTACATGCTGCCAACTACTTTCCCAACCACTGCTCTTTACAGAGAATAATTTATAATTATCAAAGATAAGTATTAGGCTTGAAGGACTGCAGGTTTAAAAGTTCATTTTATGAGGTAGATAATCTTTAATATTTTTTCAGGCCTTGTAAATTTGATTCCTTTTCTTTAGTTCTTTAATTGGTAGAAAGGCAGAAAGTTCAGAAACACAGTTTCATTTGCATTCCCAGGACTTTCTAATCATTGCTCCACCTAGCTGCAAGAGCTCAGGCCAGTCTTCACAGGGACTGCACATGCATTACTGACCATCGCATTTGTATTGGGAAAGACGATTTTAACACTTCTTTGTCAAGAGATAACCTGAGCGTGTGATAAATTTTCCTTCTGTTATACAAAGAGNAGAAAGGGAGTGAGGTTATGAGGTTAGTTAGATCAACAATTAGTGACAAGCATTCTTGTGACACCTGTGACAACNAACACAGCATCCAAGTGGTTGATGCTAGCTGCTAAATACTGGTGCATTGAGAAAGATAAGATCAGTTGTTCTTTCCAAGGCAAGGCATCTATTAAACTTGTGCCAGAGATAAAGGGAGTTAGTTCTCAAGTGACAGGAGACACTGGGAAAAAACTAGCACTCATGTTCTCGCATGCAACTCCCCTTCAACTTCCCACAACAGGTATTTGGGGGTGAGGTATGCCCATGCACCACACCCTTGAATTTGGTCTCAATTCACTTCTGCAAAGTTATTCCGTCAGTATAAGGAAAGGCAAAATATACCTCTCTGGTGAAGACTTCATCTCACACTCTGGTGAATCACTTAGGCACCTTCTTATATCTGGCATATTTCTTTAAAATACAGACATTCAAAATGTAGAATCTTTAAATGCTCTGTCTTTACATGTTTTAACTAATTATTCATAAATGTCAGTGGGATTTAAAGACATCTTCCTAACCTCCTCTTGAGTGACCTTATGTATTTTTAATGTCCTCCCAAATGACGCATTAGTACAAGGAGGGCATGAAAAGTTCAGCATATTTTTTTTCTTATTAAGAAGAAGATGCAGCAAAAATTTCAGATTTTCAGCCTTGTTTGCTTCTCTTTTAAGCCTGAAATGCTCTGTAAACCATATAAACCCTGTATTTCAGTAAAATAAAATTCGGGGCTCAGGAAGCACAGCTGCAGGACAATGGCTGTTGAATGGAGAACTTCCATGCATTCTAGGTACTCTAAGATACAAACTGCAAGAACATAATGCTTATGCTCACATTTTTTGTCACCAGTAGAACTTAAGCATACTAAAAAGGAGAAATACACACTCCATCGTCCTCATAGCTGTGCATATCATGATAATTTTGTAATGATATAGCATTACATCATAGTTAGGAAAACAAAACTGAGATAGAGGAAATGAGAGTAGGGAAAAAGATACCACTATTTCACACTTT
>VZTM01002227.1:26804-64180 GCA_013400555.1 Jacana jacana
GTCATCCCAAGTTTGAACAGATAATTTCACGTTGTCACAAGGATAATGAGGGTAAGGGGTCGAAGGAGAAGATGTTGACCAGCACCCCTGCCTCCCCAGCTTACTTGGTCTGGAACCCTCTCTGCTGAGCCTTATGATGGTAAGACAATGTCTTGTAGCCCTTCTGTTAAAAGGCTGTTGTGTCTCATACCTGCAGAGATTTAAGGTGAAAAGCACTGACATCATTATTTATGCTGTTTTTCTTCAAACCACTGCCATAAATAAATAGATGCAACTGTTGCCATAGCTGAGTTAGTCTTCCTGACTGCATCAGAAAAGCCCATTTCAGGAGCCCATGTCACTGTAAACATAATATTAATGCTGACTAGAAGTGACCAATGCTAAAGGACAGGCCACATTTGTGTTTATACTTCATTGCCTAACCTTAAAGATTGGACAATGAAACAGAAGAATTGTCCCTTAATTTGTAAATATTTACTTGTGTGGTTTAAAATATTTGGCTCCAATTTCAAGGTTTCTTTGGGCTGCACTAAAGAATCACAAAGTAAGGTTTGACCTTTTGAGGACTCCTTTGAGTTAGGTAGTCTTTTCTAGAAGAATTGTGAGACCTTAGCTAGCAGAGTCAACCGGAACTCCTTCCAGCTGAAGATAGTCTGCCACTCAGAAGTCCTATCACTACCACTGTGCCCCCCAGGAGATAGGGTTCTGAAGATTGAGCTCTCCTTTAGTAGGTATTTATCCTCACCCAAATTGTCAACAGCTGGAGAAGTCAAGCCCACAGACAGCAATTTGAGCTCCAGAGGGAAGACACCTTTTTGTTGTAGTTCTTTCTTCTGGGAAACACAATTTGCTAGTTTTATGAGCTTGTCTTTTCCGTATGTAGAGTACCTGAATCACACTTCAGTGACATCAAGGGCTGATTCTTTAGGAAGCTTGGATGCCTATCTTTTCTACTTTGAATCCTTGTACTGCTCCAGCTGATCATTTTGGGAATTGTGGCTTTTAAACTAAGAGTAGCCAAGTGGGCAAATTGACTCCTGTGAGCCTAAACAAGAGATTGTGTGTGCATATTAGAGAGAATTTGAATCCTCTCAAGACAGTTCTAGTCTAATGGCCCCTGTAAGCCTGAATGTGAGATTTTGGTCCCATGAGGAGAACCATGGTGCTGTCCCCCATAAAAGCAATTACTCTCTAGCGTCTCTTGCCATATTAATCTCTGCTTCCTCAAAACTGTGGGAATGAACTGAGTGTTGCAGGTCTATCAGGAACAAAGGAAGGTTCTTCTCCAGCCATTTATTTAGCATCTGCTTAGCAATGTCCCACCACAAACACAACTCCAACCTCTCCTTTCCAAATTTGCTTATTTAAAAAAAAGATCTTACTAAACCTCCAATTAACAGCAGCCTTGACACACCAGTGAAGTTCAAGGGTGTGGCTTTGGCCTCAACTCTAATTATGGCTTGGGGTTATATTAGTTAATTAGCTGCTACAGCTCTCTGTATTTCTGGCTTGAATGAGAGCAAAAGTTGCAAAAGTCACAGGAAAAGACAGTTGGTCCTCCAAGACTTTTTGGCCTAGAAAGAAGCAGTAAGTAATAGAAAGCCTGTGAGTAAACCTGGAGAGGAAGATTGCTACTGGCCTTTTGTAAGTCTGAAGATTATTGTTTTACCTCATTTTGAATGGTTAAAAATCTTGAGAAACTTCCCTGAATTCACAAACTTAACTTCATTTTAAGGTTTTGTTAAAAAAGAGATGTGTTTTGTCTGTGATGCTTACTTGGTAATGAGCAGGATCTCTATGCAAAAAATTGTTTAAAAAAAAAAACTCTTAAAAGCATGAGGACCTAACCTAAAACCCTGTTAGCAAAAGGTGAGAGTTCTCTCTCAAAAAGGAAAAGTAAGGTCGCATTTATAAAAAGCATTTTTGTGATGATTTAATTCTTCTGCCTGTAAAGCTGGAGGTAAAAATGCTGATGCCTTCAAAGTATTCAAAATCACTTAAGACCTTTGAAAATCCTACCCCATGCATACTCCTCCTGGGTAACAGTTGTACACTCATGAGCTTCACTTTAAAAACATTGACAGAAACACAGCTTACAGAGGCTTTTTATTCTTTCCTTTCTGAGTAGTTGTATGTTCCCCTCACTGCAGTTGCTTATTGATCAGTCATTTATGAAGGTCTGACTCCTATTCTGGAGACAAAGATCGCAGACAAAAAGAGGTTAAGGGTCTGATTTTTCAGAAGTGCTGTACAATGAAAGTCACCTCTGATTTCAGTGTATTTGTTTAGGCTCTAAGTTATTACAGAATGCCATGCAGAAGAAAGAGGTCAGACTTAGCATCCCCTCAGCCCTAAGAGTTTCAAGCGTCTGATCACACAGGCCTGAGGTACTGGAGAAGGTTTGGGGTTACTGACAAGGCTTCTATGACTACCAGTGCTGTGGGATGCATTAGCTTAGCATTTGCACCCCTCAGCTGAAGCCAGGACCCCAACCAAAACAGTAATGCAGCAGGTCAGTGCTGAGGCTGAATCAGATTCAGAATCCAGAGCTCCCCCTCTGCCTAGTCCTGAGACATCTGTGGTCAACCCAGAGAAGTCATCTTGCCGCTCATAATATCCTGCAAGAGGACTCCTTTTCCCTCTTGTCAATGTCTCATTTTTTTCAAGTAAACGTAAATGCACAGAAACTGAACAAGGATAACTATAGTTCTTCATATAACCACATTTATACTTCAAGTTAGCCTTGCTATCAAAGCTTTTTGCATCATTTTCATTCTAAAAGGATAATAAAATAAGGTTTACCATCATCTTGGAAGGCTCAATACTTCAGAAGCTGCAGAAAACCCTTTTTAGCCATGCCTCTCCAAAACACTAGAATCATCCTTTTTGTTTTTGCTATTTAGCTGAAAGGGTTCCTTTTGCCAAGACACCTTGTTCTCTTGTAGAAAACACAGGCACTTTGACAAGGACTGTAACTGTTCTTCAAAGTGTTTATGTTTCCTCCAGAGATCAGAAGACTTTCAGGCTGCTTGAGGGTTTCTTCTTGTGAGTTTCCCTTTCAGTACTTGGCCTTCTGCAGGAGCTGGAGGTCTTACTGCCTTTTGTTTCTTTCGAAACCAGGCTTAGGGACCGATTCTGATCTATCTGACAGAGAGGTGAATCGGGAGAGCCACAAGGAACCGAGGCAGTGCTATTCATGGAGAAGCACCAGAAATGTGTTCAACATTTGATGTTCACAGGTCATGGCATATTGAGAAGTCACAGATCTTGCTGTGAAGTCTGAAAAAGGATTCTGAGTGGAAAAGGTTTTTTTTTAATGTTTTCAGCTTTCCAGCGGAAGCTTAGTGAAGAGTATACAGAACCAACTACATGAGATTACACGTTGCAATAGTCTAGCCTGGGACAGCAACTTTGCCAAGGCACAAAAGGACTCCTATACGGTGTTGTCTGGTTAGTGGGTAGAGACTTCCAGCTTGCATATAGCCTCTTTGGTTACACCCATACTGGTAAACCAAACACGGCCAGCACATAGACGTGGGTACTGTTACGCAGTCCTCTCTGCTGATTCATTGCTAGCATGCTACACTATGCAGGAAACCATATAGTAAATAAACTCCCTTCTATATGTATATTGTTAGGCTGTCCTGTGCCAGCTAGCATTCCTGGGCACTGTTCAAAGGAGAGCACAAGGCAGGGACTCTTCCCAAAAGTCAGGATAGATGAGTCCATTAAGTTGAGGAGAGGTAAAAAGGGTTTAGCCATACAGATGCATATGAATGCATATGGTCCCTTTGCTCTCATTCACCCTGCCCGTGCTATGTGGTAGATGTTTTTAATATCCATAAGAAAATTTCACAGGTAGAACAGCATGCATGCTGTGAAGTAGTGATCCATACCAACTCTGTCTTTAGGTCATTACCAGTTCTTAACATTGCCTTTTATTTTAAATAGGGTCACTTTTGTTTTATAGAAAATGGTCTCCTTGGCTGCATGCAAACTTCATTACTAATAGCTAAGCTTCATTTTTTTTTTTAAATTTGCAGATGTTTCAGTTGTTGTTAGGCCTGCATTCGGGGATTATCACTTTTATTTCTGATTAAAATATCTACTTGGTAATGTAATTGAAACAATCGTTCCAAAGCAAATGCATTGGATGTGGTTTTCATTATCAGGATAATCTTCCTCTCTCCCTCACACCCAAAGCAGTGAAATCCTTCCCTCTCTAGCAATATAAAACCGCATCAATGTGCGCTGCAGATTTTAAACAGTTTACTGCTCACTACCCATTAAACTATTTTACAAACAACAATGAAACAGGAAATAACAAAGCATGCTCTTTGAATTAATACTTGGGCTAAAATAGTCAGAGTTTCTCTGCAGTTCATAAACTGCTCCAGCTGTGTGTTCACAGTTTATGGCATTTCGAGAACTGTGCTCCTCAGCAAAATTAAAACCTTCTCCACAGTTGGGGACCTGCTGCAGCCCCGTGGGCTCTGTGTAGTGGAGATGGCAGAGGTGCTCGCTTTGCTGCACCATGCCAGAAGCCAAGGTAGCTTCCAAGCTGCCTAAGGGAAGCCCTCCTACCACAGGAGAAAAACAAAACATTTATTTTCTCTCTTCTCTAAGTAGAAAATAAATCAGAGGAGCCACTGATGATGTTGATGCTGTGAAGATGAATCTTGCGGTGGCATGAGGTGCCTCTTAGGCCCAGAATGGTGGAGGAGTACTGCCACCTCTTGGCTAGGTGCTAAAATAACGGTATCCACGGGAAGACCCTCTGTCATTCACATCACAGACATCGTTGAGCACTGTCTCCCAATGGGTGTCGATAGCCTTGTGGGGTGAAAAAACAAATATCTGGTTTGTCCCGTGTTTAGACTGTTAAATACTACTTGCATATGAAAATATTTATTAGCGCTTACTGGTTTGGTTTCCATCTACTGTGGCTGAGGCCGTGTCCTAACAAGGGTGCCAGAAAAACACTTTTGAGTCATGGTCTTACAGCAAACGCAAGCAGCAAACTCAGTTGATGTAAAGCAATCCTTTCAGCCTTCCAGTGCTGGGCTTATCCCAAGGCAATGACATTTGTGGGGAGATTTATGGTTTTTTGTTATATTGTGATGGAGTTCTTCCAAAGGTATAAATTACATATCAGTGTTGCACTGACACTAGGCAGGTAATGATGGTCTCAGAGGGGACTCAACATCTTGCAAACATCTGTAGTCATTTGTGTGAGCGCCAAT
Organism: Jacana jacana; assembly: GCA_013400555.1. Taxonomy (NCBI): domain Eukaryota; kingdom Metazoa; phylum Chordata; class Aves; order Charadriiformes; family Jacanidae; genus Jacana; species Jacana jacana. The sequence continues at coordinate 32,048 of VZTM01002227.1, forward strand.
TAACCTGTGGTGGTCTAGTAGATGAGGAGGGCTGTCTCTTGGGTTCTGGAAGTTAAGAAACTTTTAAGAAAGAGGGAAAAGAGGAATTCTTCAGGTTCTTCATGGAAAACAAAAACTGCATGGTGCTCTGTGCTCCCCTGCAAGCCATCAGTTGTCCAGCTGTAATTGGTTGAAGTGAGTGCAGGGAAAATGGTAGAGCAAGAGCATAGAGATGCAGACCCAGTCCTTTCTGCCTTTTCTTGGCTCAGAGAACATCCTTGAGTCTGGCTTCAACCTCCCTGGTAATGTAAATTTGGCCTCCTCCCTAAGGATCCTCAAGATGACAGTCAAAGGGATTGTAGCTAATACCAATTTATAATCAGCTGCTCTGCCCAGGCAGGTCTGTGCTTTGGGTCCTATGCACAGGTTCTGCTCAAAATCTGCTGGTTGATTTGTGCCTGGCAGGAGAATGCCATCATGAACATGGTCTAAACTACATACCTGGAGGCACTTAAGACTATACAAGACAGGGAATATATATGTGTGAATAGGCAGTGTGTGTGACTGTGCATCCCTATAGATACACATGCTGAAGAATATGACTTTGCACTAGCACCTGGAGGGGGTCAGCAGATCTCATAGCCATGCCACGGGATCTTTAAATGCTTTAAAATTATTTATTTATGTATTTATTTATTTATTAATCTATACTCTTCACAACTACTTCAAAACCAAGTTTATTGGGAGATCACAACTGAATTCAGGACGGAGGACCATCACTGATCTTTCATTTTTCTACATAAAACTTTTGAATTTATTAGTCTGCCACAAGGTGACAAAGTTTTTTAGTCGCTTAGTTTTTTGGTCTAAGTTTATCAGTCACTCAAAACGTCTTCCTGAAGTGAGCCCTTTAAGCTGCCAAGTGGAATTAGAGTTGGGCTTGCTTGTTGTTTGGTTTTTTTTTTTTAAATATGAGAACCCATACTGCTGTTTAAATACCTAGAACAGAGGTTTAAGCACTTCTTTTTTATTTTTTTTGGTTTAGTTTTTCTGATAATTGGCAAATTCTTCAGGAGGGGTTTTTATTTTGCAGGAGGACTCCAAGAATTGCTTGGCTCTTTCCCTCCCTATGTGTAACAGTCTTATAAAAAGCTGATCCCTTTGACTGTAAACAGGAAAAAAAAAAATGAGTGTGTTGGGAAATGCAATAATAGTTTGTCAGAAAAGGCAAGCAAACTGTATTCAGAAAGCCCATATGTTTTTGCCTTCCAAAATTGCTATGAAAATTAAACTTTTCAAGATGACAAGTACTTACTGGAGTGGAAATTAAAATTAAAGTGCTGTGTGTCCACAGCTTTACACTCTATAATGAAGTAGAAAAGTCTTTGCAATCCCTTGCTTCTCAGAAGCGTTCCTTTTCATTTCTGAATTGTTTTATTGTAGCACAACTTAATAGTAGGTTTCCCTGTTTGTTTTGTATGTTTGTGTAAATAAAAATTGTCTTTATAAAATATTTCTATGTGTCAGCCCAACTTACAGAATAATTACAGCATTAAAAACTAAAGTGTTGCAAGAACAACACTGGTATATTGTAGAATGGCTTGGCTTTGTGTGTGTTGCTGTGAAACATCCTTACTCTGCATAGATGCCGGACACGTTTAACCAATTTTTACAATATAAATACTTTGCAAAAAAGAATGAGGCTGTGCTTTCATGTTTATGCATCAGACACAGATCCATGCTGTATCCTGCCAAACATTTGTAACATTTAAATATATGTCCACATATATATTTTAATAGTACTAATTGCATAATGAAACATTCTTCCCCTTCCTATTCCCTCCCCTCAGGAGGCAGCTGTTTATAGCATGTACTGTAGTGAGGGAGAACACTCAGTTCAGACTTAGGAATACTGTGTAATCAAGGCAGCTATAAAAATAATTTCACTTTGTAAAGGTTTCTCAGGTTTAGTTGAGCTCTTAACAGAAACAGTAAAATGTGATGGTGACATGATTGAAAAAAATGTGACCATATCTTTCTGTACAAGATCCTGGACAAAGGTGTACATTGTTCCAGGGCAGATCAATTTTGGCTTCTGTTTCAATGAATCTTTGAAATTATCACTGGAAAAAAAGAGAGTTCTGAAAAACTGCAGTGCCTGGACTTTCGGTTCTGCAAATAAAGGTTTGGTCTTCTTGTCTACTTTTTCTCTTCTTGTTTTAATAGCAGAGGATTTATTAATACTCAGGGTGACAAAAGTAACATGTGATGGCCTCACTAACAAACATCAGAAGGATTATGCCATAATTTTATTTCAATAACATTCTGTATTACTTGGTTATCTCAAAAATAACATTTTGAAAGTTTTTAACTGTTTGACCTACAGTTCAGACCCCTAAAGCTCACTCACAGCTGCCAGTCAATACTGGAGCGCTTTTAGTCCAACCACCTGTATGACTTTTCTTCCTTCACTATGCAAAGGCAACATCTCTGTACAAATACAGATGCATACACACACACCAATCTGCCTGTCTCTGGTTATTAAAACCAGGATAATTTTAATTTTGCATCCCACTGAGTCTGAGTAGGAAATCCACAAGGCAAGAGGCGCTGTGCCCAGGGGCTCCAGCTGGCCCTTTTGCACTGCCTGGTGGGAAGGAGTGAGAGAGGGTGCAGGGATCTCACAGCAGCCCCTTTTCCACTCACAAGGACACCCTGGTTGAAAATGGCCTTTCTAGACTCCCTGGCAAAATAATATTCATCCCTTGACACTGCCATCGGTGGTGCTGGCCTGGCAGAGCAGGTTTGAGACTTTCTATTACCTCCATTAGCAGAGGCAAAACCAATTTTACCCCTCCTCTGCTGACTTAATTTCTTCCTCTGTCCTCATCCCTGAAAGGAATGAGGCTAAGGTAACGGCTTGTTCTACAGAGCCCTAAAAAGCTGTGTCATGTCCTAGGTTATGCTGTCCAAGCTTAGATCAACACCCAAGTTAGAAATTCTAAAAGCAAAGTAAATCTTGCGAGAGATTGTTGATTTAAAAAAAAATATTAAAGGGTGGGTGAGTGAGGGTAGGAGGGCTGGAGAAAAACTATATTGGTTTTGCTGTAACTATTACTCTACCCATGGGAAGCAGGAAGTTACTATTGGTTTTGACACTACTGTTTCCTTAATTGTTGTCAGGATAATCAAAACTGGGGTTTATTTATAGCACAAGCCAAGAAGCACCTCTTCTTGGCTGGTGCTATAAATCTGCAGAACCTAAGACCTAGGGCTGGACCTCCTGAATTATCACCGCCAGTGCCTTGCTGGCAAAGGCAGCCACACCATACATTAATCTATAAAAAAATACACCAGAAGGAAGGTGTTCAGCAGAACTCGTTGCAAGAGGCATACATACAGCAAAAGAGAAATAAGGTAGCTGGTGAGAACAGCATTCAGAAGGAGCTGCTCCTGGCTCTGACCCATTAGACCTCGGGCATTCTTTGGGCCATATTCACTGAAATAAAATAAGACTAATTCATTTCAATTAAAAGTTATAAAAGATGGCATATTTCCACCATTTCTGGTTCTTTGCTATCTTTTTAATTCAGTAAGAAAGTTTCTAGTCTTCCAAAGTTCTGAGAAAAAATAACAGAGAGAATGAAGTCCTGCAAAATAGAAGGATGAAAAAAAATCCCTTAATCCTACTTCTCCTTCTTTGGAAGTACTCACATGAGAGGAAAAAAGAATTACAAAAAGCTGTATCAGACTGACACAGCTTACAGTGGGGTGTAGCATTTTTTTATTTATTTTACCAATGATAAGGACAAAGTTTAATATGACTTATTTTGGATCACTGTAATAAACAGTAATTAACATTTGATGCTATTAGGAACAGTGTTTCAGTCACCTGGAAAAGTCAATTTCATTTCTGAAGACAGCAGAAACTATACGTTGGCTGTCAGTGACATCTATTTTCTACAGTCTTTCCATTATTTATGCCTCATCTCATATTTTCAGGTCCTTAATTAAAGTGGAAATTGAATGCATTTGTTTTAAAAGGGAACAAAGTGGAAATGATTGATGAAAAGTAGCTGCAAGAATTGCCACTCTCTGAAACCACTTGATTTGGCTGTCACGGAGGACATTCCAAAGGCTAAATTAGAAGGGCAAAACAAAGGAGCGTTGTATGTTGAGACTACAGATGGTAGTCTGAACCTTGGAGTCTAAGCAGATTAATTTCAGTATGAATCTATAAAGCTTTAAGGATACGCTGTCGCTGAATTGATAACAGTGTAATTAAAGAATCACTGTAGATTGATTTTAAAATATAGTGAAAATGAAACCTTGCAGGAGAGATTAAAACTTCAGAGAGAAAAAGTCTTCCTTTCAAGGGAAAGTTTGAGGGCCCTTTTCCCGTTTTTGAATATCCCAGTTGTCTTGCTGCTTTCAGGAGCTTTGATACTTGGCCAATACTTGAGCACGGAGCAATGAAAACAAGAACTCTAAAATCCGGAGTCGTATTTTTTTGCAAATGCCTTTGAAATGTCCGAAGGTAGCATTTACTCTTTGAGATTTATCTATTTTAAAGATTTGTGTTGAGCTGAGTATAACTTGACTGAGGAATATTGGTTGATGCACTCTTAAGATTTAGGGTCAGGGTGATATATCAGTGTGTGTTGTATAATGTTCCTCTCACCGTATCCCATCTGAGGATTACTGAAGCAAAGGTGGAGCGTTCAGAAAACAGCAAACTGGACATTGGCCCTCTCTGTTAAGACTGATGCAGCAGAGAGCAAACACTTTTTTTTTTTTTCTTTTATATATATTTACATACATTTAAACAGCTACAAGCTGCCTAGTGTACATAATGCAATACTGCTCTGGAATGAAGGGCAGCCAGTATTCAACCATGTCTCAACAACAGATTTAAAGTCTGTCTCAAAAAAAAAGATTCACAGGGACTAGATGTATATTGGACTATTATTATCTTTTCATACAGCATGAGAACTGGAGCCTGGGTCCATGACGCTGCACCCTAAACAAAGAGGTCAGCTCTTCTCTTAGCCTTAACCTAATTAGGGTGAGAGCAGTGTGGGATATAGCTGTGCATTGCATTAACAGTGATGTTATCTAGTAGGGAGAATGTGAAAAACCAATGTGAACACTCACTGTTTCCCCAGGATGGGATGGGAGGAAATTTGAAGAAGGCTACTATGGTTCAGATTTGACCATAAAGGACACAAGAAATGTTTATTTAGAATTAGAATTAGCACCTGCTCCTTCAGTGCTGTGGTAAGAACTGCTTGAAAGGTGCCATTAAGGAAGCAAGTAGGTGGAGGTCTGGGAGGTGACTGGAAGGTCTGAGAGCTGGTAAGAACCTCTTTGCTAAGGTTCTGTTTGTATTTGTGTGGGCACAAGCAAGTACAGGGAAAGTGCACAAGGATGTTGTGTCTATATAGGCGTTCACAGGATTTAAGCAAAATATTATTAACTTGAAGGGCATGTTTACAGTCCTCATGAAGATCTTCTGGCACAACCGTACTCATATGATCCACTTCCTCACTCAGAGAAGTGGCTGTCACGGTGATTTATGACTCTCCTAGATCTAGAATGAATATTCCCTCCTAGGTCTAAGGGCATAATGTTCCACCAGCCCACATTTATCAGATCTTGCTATAGTATCTTTGGCTCTCCAACAGGAGATTTCATTATGTTAAATAGAAGGAGTGGGTGCCAAGAAGTCCTGCATCAGAGAAATTCTTATCTAGAGTAAGGTCCCTTTTAAATAGACCAATAAGGGAAGGAAAATTAAGGCATCTAGTGTGCAGCACCTATAGTGAAGGTGTAGTCTTTCAAGGCCTGCTCATACTCACTCCCTTCAGTGGGATTCATCCTTCCTAATTTTAGTAGGCTTCAGTGTAGTCATCTACATCCGAGCTAATCAGATAATCTCCCCTTATTGTCATCTGAGACCCAGTTAGTATGTCAACAGCAGTCTGGTGCGTGATTCTTCTGATCCCTAGAGAAGCCTATATTGATTTAAGCCCCAAACTCTACTGGCTATACTGAAGACAACTCTGTTGATGGTGAAAGAAGTGTCAATGAGGAACTCTGATCCACACATTTACTTTGTAGGTGCCTGAAACTAGAGAAGATGAACCTCAATCTCTGACCACACATTCAAATTTTGAAAATAGATTGTCCCGGAGAACATACCAGGTCATTAGAAGAAAAAAGAAGGGAATCAGGAGCTGCAAGTGGAGATGGATTTACAAATATTGTCTTCTTTGGCTTATATTCAGGCCATTTTACTACCATATTTGGCCTAGATTTGTAGATATAACTGGGCCTGTATTTCCTTTTCATACAGCTGACTGTGCATGGGCAAGGCACAGTCAGTACCCTGGCTTACAGGACTATTATTCTTCCCATAAGCAAAGGAAAAGCAAAGACTGAATTATGTCTCTCAAAAGCAGTGTTCAGCCTGTGCCCTGGGTTGAACATCTATGTGCTGGCCCTCCTTTGAAAAAGGACACGAGGTACTCACTTTAACCATTATGGGTTTGTTTTAAGGTAGCTCAGGTTCTGTAAACAAGACAGAGCAATGTTTTCTTCTGGTAACCCACACATTTTGCAACAGCTTTCACAGGCTTTACCAGGAGACAAACAAGTAGCCAACTAGCAAGGAGAGAAATCAAGCCCTCTCTCAGAGGGAGCCATTTCCTAACCGCAAGCAGTGGTGTGGGCTACTTCCTCAAGAACATGGCAGTGACATGCTGGAGAGTGAAATGAGCTTGCTGGGGGACAAATGCAGGTGGAATTTGTTACGAAGCAGCTTTACTGGACAACCCTACAATAAAGCATTTGTTTTGACGATATCCACTATCTCAGTTCTTACTGTGAACTGTTACTCTAAAAGCGTAAATGCCAACCATGCCTGACTCAATCAGACCCTATGTGTCCCAGTAAGCTGCTCTGAGAGTACCTCTTCACAAGCCATGTGTTTTATCCCATGTATTTTATGGCCCATGCCTCACCTCTCTGTGTCCATCTGGAAATGCAGGCACTCTGCTATAGGTGGCAGTGGACAAAGCAGCCAGAATGTGCTAGAGAATACTGCTGGCAAGAGCTACCAAAGAAGAGGTTTTTGTTAGGTTTTGTAGGTAGATAATAACACTCATTTGAACATTTTTGTGTCATTCTATTGCAACCTTCTAGAAGCAAGCAGTGAGATATTACTGCAAACAAAACCTTGTAGCTTAGGCTGTGGACTTCTAGCTCTGGCCTTGCCAGTGGAAGAGGTTACTGCTTCTGCCTGCTGAAGGTTGTTCCCTCAGCTGACAGGTAAATTGCCCATATGAGAACACTCTGCCCAATTGAAGTCAAAATGTGCTGCATGGGCAAAATCTGTTTTTTTAGATATGGATCTGACACAACAGTATCCAAGCTGAAGGTTATTGCACGCTCACTTGTACTGACAAAACTGTTGAGACTTGTATTAGCTTAAAAGTCATTTGCTGGATGGCAGGAAAGAAACTGTATAGGCAAGAAGCAAGAGATACTGAATTTATCTGTTACAGTAGTCAATTGGACTAAGAAAGAAAAAAGTGACTAAGAAATCTAATTAAGTTGCACAGACTTACCTACCATGAAGACCAGAAGAGCCAAAGGACCCACCAAGGCATTCAAGTCCTAAAATACTTAACTCAATTTAGATTTGAGAGGTGCAAATTCAGGACTTAAGAGTTGGATGCATGCTTCTCACAATAAAATATATTAATTATATGTAGAGGTTTCTTTTTCTTAGCATTTCTTTTCTTTTATTATATCACATAGATCCATTCTTGAATAGAGTTGGTCAAAGACCATACAAGAAATTCTCCTCTACCAAAAGCTACAGCAAAGTACCACACCCAGTTCCACCACAACCTCCCTCCAAATCCAGGTGCCAGTTAGGTCTTGGTGGACGACTTTCTCCCCTGCTAATTGCAACAGGTTCCCACAAACAGTAGTGTGCCTCAGCTTTGACAGAGCATTTCATCAGTGATCAGTGTTCTCAGTCAAAAAAGCACTTCCTTATAAAACTATGTATATTGGGACCATATGGAGACCCCCACCATAACAGTGCAATAAAATATACTTAAAATTCATATTGTGACATCGTGCTTATTATAAGTTCAGTTCTTTCAACAGACGTATAAACCAATAACTTTCCTTTTGTTAAATATTCCCCAAAGAAAAGTAAATTTACCTCTTCAGGGATTTTCCAAGGATCAGAAAATGTCCTTTCAGTATCTGTTTTTCATTATTGTAATTACAGAGGGTGATGATAATCCTTTCAGCATTATTGTTTCGACATGTGCATGATTTATAGTTGGACATCTAAGTTCATTTGATTCCGTTGTTGAGAGCAGTACATTGTACCAGAGATAAAAGGAATGAAACAGACACGTAATCTGATAACTAATTTAACTTGCGAGTGGAATAGAAATGTGGTCTTAGTTAACATGATTATAAATAACCGCTTAAATTTCAAGTCATCAGTGGAGTGTAAATGTTCCTAGAAGAATATGGTAAATAAACAATTTCACAAGAGGATATTCAGATCAGCTGATAATGCTCCAGCAAAGGGACAAAGAGTTTCTGCTGTGCACCCTGGCACTGGGTCCTGCTTAAACTCCTTAGACAGGCAAAATTCTAGAGGAGATCAACAGGAAGTTTACATAAGTAAGCAGCAATAAAGAGTCTCTTAAAAGCAGCTCTACCAAATTAAAAGCCTATTCTTTCTTTCTAAATTACAGAGGCTCAGATAAATTGTGCCTTCACAGGTACTTCACCTGTCGGCAGGATAAACTGCCTCAGTAAGGGAACAACTTGTGCACAGAAGACATTTTCTGTTCTGGGGACAGTGGGAAGGTTACCCACAGCAACCTCTGCCCCAAAATATTTCAGACTGCCATGTGATGGGATTTGCTTGGTATGATGGCAGTGAATTCCTAACAACAGACTACCTAAATTCCCTCGGAAGAGAAGAAAAACAGCAGATCTGTTTTCATGCCAAACCTTTTGTCTTCAGAAAGAGGCACAGGTTGGTCTGTGAGGAGGATGTCAGGGTACTCCTGTGAAGAAGCAAAGGAAGGGGTTCATGGCTCAGCTACTGGGTAGTAGTGCTGGGTAACACCTTAAGTCTGAAGATCAGATATTGGGACAAAACCACTTTTTTGTTTCTGCTGCTCCTTCCTAGTGTAATAACTCTCAACTAAGGCTGGGTCAGGCAGCTGGTGTCAAGGATCTCTTCAGTGGCCTTTATGCAAGCTGTCAGGCTCTCAAGTCAGATATCCCAGCTCTTTAGGGAGATTTAATTCACACGCACATGTCTACAGTGAAGCTAGTCACACTTGGCTCCTCTTGTTGACTGCAGTGAGAAGTAGGCAGTTTCAGCGTCTCATCCCTCATCATGGGATGAACTATGTCCTAGAAGACACTACTTATCTCCAGTGACTGTGGCAGTTGTATAAAGTGACTAAAGGTATCTGCACCAGAGAAGTCAAGAAGTAACTGTCATGAGATCCACCTGGCAGAAATCAGCTTTTATTTTATAAGGTTGGAGATGCTCTTTGTTTCCTACTCATGAATTTCCTACTCTTAATAGAGTGTCGGTGACATGGAGAACCTGGGATACAAAACCAATAATGAGAATCAGTCATATTTGTTTTAAAATGGATTTATTAAAATGTGTTGAATCCTGATACAGGTAACCCTTAGTAAATGTACCTTTCCTTAGTTAAAGAAGTAGCTTGTAGCTTGCACTCAATTTCATCCAGTTTCATTCAATTTGCCTTAGAAATTAAATTGGTAGATTGAAATAAAGTCACTCAGATTCTACCAAACATTGGCTTATATCAACTGGAAGGTATAGGCTATTATCTACCATCATTTGGGTTTTGACCAAAGAGTTACAGATGGGATTATTTCTATTACAAACATTGATTTATTAATAAAAATGGAAAATTTCTTCCTGAAGGAAAATTCTGCAAAAGTTGGGATTGTCTAGTTTGAGGAAGAGGAGGCTGAGGGGAGACCTCATCACTCTCTACAGCTGCTTGAAAGGGCATTGTATGGAGGTTGGTGCTGGTCTCTTCTCACGGGCAATTAGCGACAGAACAAGAGGGAATGGCTGCAAGCTGCAGCAGGGTAGGGTTAGGCTGGACATTAGGAAAAAGTTTTTCACAGAAAGAGTGGTCAGTCACTGGAATGGGCTGCCCAGGGAGGTGGTGGAGGCACCATCCCTGACTGTGTTTAAGAGTAGATTAGATGTGGTGTTGAGGGATCTGGTGTAGGGGAGAACTTGTAGAGTAGGGCTGATGGTTGGACTTGATGATCCCAAGGGTCTCTTCCAACATAAATGATTCTATGATTCTATGAAAAAAGGAATCTTATGTCATTAGAAACATACTGACTTGTTTGACTTAGCTTTTTTGTGCATGTGATATAAAATAGTTCGGTATTTAAAAACATCTAATTTAAAAATTGTTCCAAAGCCAAAATGGAAATATTTTATTCTGAAAATGTTATCAGAACTTTTTTTTTTCTCTCTTTTCAAAGCTTGGGTTGGGAAGAAAACAAATTTCAGCAAAACCAATCCAGTTTGTCAAAGTAGTTCCAGTAAAGAATCTAACTGTCTGAGAACAGTTCTTTGTCCAGGTCCCATTACAAACTTCTTTCCCATATTTGAAGTTCAATGTCAAAAATCTATGAAAATAGGAACTAGGGAGGAATAGAGTTGAATTTCTACTATTTTTCTCCTTCTTTTTCTCCCTGACGCAACACTAATACATTCTGTTAAAAAACACACTTATCTATGTGTCATGAGATCAAAAGATTTAAATCATCAGCTATGATGTTTGTTTAAATAAACTAAGAGAGTGATTTAATAGTTATGGCTAATCTCTATATACAGATTATTTTTTTTTAGATTGTGAACTCTGTTCTTGAAATTAGCCTGAAAGTAGCTGCATATTCGACCCTCAGCAGCAACAAATGGTACACAGCAGCTCTGACATGCTATCAGAGTAATGGATCATTTTAAAGAGCCTGGAAATGATTAAACACGGGTGCTGCTGCATGCAGTCTTTAATTGATTGATTTGAGTTTGCGGTCAGAAAATGACTGTCAGCTACAGCTTATCTATAATTATCAGTAATCAAAACCAGACTTTTCTCTCTTCCTAATGCTGTAATGCTCTTTCAGTGCTCTTGACATATGTGTGACTTGGGCATGCATCTGCAGTTACCTAATAGTGTCAGCCTGAATACCAATATGCTCTGATACACACTCAACAGAAAAAGAAATACCTTTGTACCTCTGAAATAATCACTGTAAGTAAGGAGGAGATAAATTGGCAGGGAAAGGTCTGAGGTTTAGAGTACTCTTTTCATGTTGTGCTGATGACAGGGGAGCAGCAGAGAAAAATCACATTCTTTCTTCTCCCCTCCCCCACCTTGTTTGAGTACTGGATGAACAGCAAACAGAATGCTTCTGAAGCAGGAGAAAATATTATTCTATATGTTAATGGAATCAAGCAAAATCATCTCATTGTCTTGGGCATCCATCCTGGAATGATTAGAAAGATATTTGCTTTTGGGGGAAGACCCAGAGAATTGCTTTGAAACCCACTTTGACTACACAGCCTGAACAAGAAGATGCTCACTCTGCTGAAGCTACTGTGAGGTGTCATCAGCTTCCCTGTTGCTGCAGAAACAGAAGTGGCACTGACATATTTTGACCTTGAGAGGACTGATGCACATCGAGGTGAAGGGCTGAACCACTTCTGTCAGCTCCCACTGGATGCTCTTTGGATGAAAAAAAGAGGGAAAATTTGGGTCCAGCTCCTTTTGGAAAAAAATAGGAAAAAAAACCTCCTCAAATCCCATTCATTTTATAGAGCAAATTATTTGGTCACCTAACACCAGAGCAGAATAAGGGTTATAAATACTAAATGGCAGAAAATGTTTCCTGCACCCAGAGGTAACAGAACAGTTTGGAAGCTGATTAGGGTGCAAGTCCCATCCCTTTGCATCTTATCGTATTTGATATAGTTTTAGAGAGCTTACAAATCAATTTGTTGGTCTTTGTGAACTTTGCTTAAGACCTCCAATGCTTCCTATGAGTCCAGCTCAATGACATAGCTGACTGTACAGCTGAAGAACAGGCACTAACACCATTATCACTGCAGTGCCCAAATCTCATTTAGCTTTAGCTTCTCACATCTAAACTGAATTTCCCTTTGGAGATATATTCAGAAATTCTACTCTACTCTGCCTTGAAAAGTATGGACCAATGGCAAGCTATGGACCTGTCAAAATTTGAATGCTCCCATTTGACCTGCTCTCACCATTGATCACAGATGGATTAATTTCCACAACATGTAAGAAGCACGTGAGAGTTGAAATGTGCAACAGTCAAGTTGGAAAACACGAATCCAATTTTTCTGGTATTTTTCTGACTGGGTGGCAAAAAGAAGGGAAACCCAAAGGAATGGAGGGTTTTCTGCTTTCCCAGCAGAAAGAGGGGTGTGGGGGGGAATAAAAAAAAAATCTGGCAAGACAATAGTGCTGAAAAGGGGCAAAAATAACTTAGGTTCTGCAGATATATCTGGCACATCCTGTCTGCTTGCAGTAACTAGCTTAAGTAATTCAGCAAAAGATGAAAGCTGAAGATATAGAAGGATTCTCTAGAAAACATGTTTTCAAAAGCAGCCTGTCCCTCCAATGTCTGTCTGCATGTAAACATCGATGAGCTTTTCTTAGATGTTTAGAAAGAGTAAATCATTAAATCTAGATGAGGAAAAAATAATCCTCTATATCGATGATTCATGAGAGCGTGTGGATACGTTCTATGTGTCAAATGATGAGAAAAGAAGGCAAATTTCTGGCGAAAAAGCATATACTTGTTAAGAAGAGCTAAATGGTATTTTATTTTGCATTAAGACTTTCATCACCAATCACTTCGGTGAAGACACCTAGGGAATCTGCTATCTTTCTCCACAGGACTCAATCTCTCTACAGTCTTTTGAGCAAGCATCCCATAGACGTGCTTTATAAATAGGTAACATCTGCTACCCAATGCTGGCAGAGCCCACCTGCTGTTCTACTCCAAACACATTGATTCTGTCTCTACTTCCTATTTTTTGATTTATATGCTAAAACTTGCACGATGCTTGTCTGTCGGCCCATGAGTCGTCTCAGAAAACTACCAAAGTATTTGTGGTGAAAGAGACTATGCACTGTACTGGACAAGGGCCTGAACAACTGGAACTGAAATGCTAAGGCCAAATAGCTGTATAGCTAGATCAGAGATTCACAATCCAGAGCAGTATGCTGTAATTGGGTCAACTCTGGGATTTCCACCAGATCTCTCACTTTAAGTTAAAATCCAACAGTGGCAGCTCAATGTGCTTCCTCTCAGAAAAAGCAAGAATAAAAGACAAAGTCAAAAGCAGGCAATGTGTGCGCAACTTCTTGTGTCTTGCTTCCTGTAAAACAGATTTTCAATATCACTCTGACACCATAGCTCTGGGGTTGTGTTTTTCTTAGAAAAACTTAATAGAAAATACTGGAGAAAAGAAAAAGAGGGGGGAAAGAAGAGGGAAAAGGCACATTTGTGCTTTGATACCTGCAGAGGAGAGATCCCTGGTGTTCCATCACTTCCCTCATTTATCAGGGAGGTCTTGCATTTCACTGGATAGAAATGCTACACCAAAAAATGTTGCAAAAGAAGGTGCCAATTGAAAAAAGCAGTTTGGCCCCTTTTGTACTTCTGTCTGACAAGTGCTTAAAAGAACCAGAGTTGACAGGATGATAAATTTCTGCTCCAGTTTTGAGATTGAAAGTGCAACTTGGCACGCAGTGATGCCATTTCTTAATCAGTTCAAGATGGACTTGGAAGGGGCACATTGTCTTGGTCTTGCACATTTTACAGAGAGAGAGTGCGTAGCATCAAGCTTAAATATCACCTCTGATATTCTCAGGTAGCTATGTACACCACTGAAAAACTGACCACAGACCTGGCACATTCACTCAGCTGAAATGCAAACTATACTCTGGTGAGATGCTTCACACCTTACTATGAAGGAAGTGAGAGCTGGGGCATAGCTCTGTAGTACCCCGCAGCAAAACTGGAAGAAATGGAACCCCTGGGGTGGTAGAGGGGTACAAAGTGTGACAACCCTGGTGGGGGGTCCTGCAGCTTTTCAGGATGCAGCACTTGATGTAGGGTGTTGGTATGGGAGGTGAAGTCAGGATAGGTTAACTTGTGCTTCACTAGAATCAGCTGGTTAAATACTATGTCCCTAGGAGTATTCTACGTGGAAGCTGCATGTGCATCTGCTGATGGGTTTTGTTACTAGTCAGTACCTGAGTTAATGTACACCAAAAGCAACAGAAATACTCCCATTGACATCAACACTGCTGGAGTGACTCATGGGAGTTTACATGAGATAAGCAGCTGCGAACCTCCTTGATTGCTGAAGAGGTGCAGCAAAGACATACAGGTTTGTGGCTTCATAATTTCAACAAAAAAGTGATAAATGTGCTCATTTAATCTAATACCCTGTACAACATAAACCACAAGATTATATGGTTTGGATTTCAGTATCACTAGTCACTTTAACTAAGATTATTGTAAAGGTCTATTTAAAAAAAAGAGCTGCCTCTAGTCTGAGTTTGTCATGCAGCATCTTCAAATTGTTTGCTTCTCTGGAGACTAAGAGCTCCTTTGGAACAGTTTATATGTTCTCTTTCTGTAATGTTATTGGCTAACTTTGCCCAGAATTCCCAAGACCTCAGAAGACTTCTACATTACATTTTGTTTTATTTTTGTGTCTTATTGTAGGCTGCTTTCTTATACTTCTATGTATGAAGATGCAAGCTCCCACACAAAGAAACCCACAAACCACAGTAACCCCTTGGATAGGGGGAAAAAAGTCTCCAGTTATGTACATTTTTAGAAAGCATGTATGAACTACTCGTAATCTGATTTCATCCAAAACTATTTTTGAAGTCTAGCTGTCAGCATTTTTGTCTCTGCAATATTTCTGCTCTGCACTGAAAGTCACTAAACTAGAACATTATGGCATTAAGTTTTCAAAAACAAGGAGCGAAAATGTTTAAATGTTTATGTTGAGTTAAATGTACTTCTGAAATATGAATAAAGCTAGAGAGAGCTTATCTCCCACCCCATGAAAAGAAGCCTTTATTTTCTTATCGCTTATAGCAAAATGTGTTAGATGACAAGTTTGGGGTTTAGCCTTTTCTATACATCAGTCTGCAATTTAATTCTTCTCTTAGTTATATGTTCATAAAATATAGCATGATGGCGACTTGGCTCTTGAGCGCTAATAGTTGCTGGTTTTACCTCTGAATAGAGTTGATTTGACTTAGCCACCAAGACAACAAGAAGAATAAAGTGGATGTTCATCACAAAGTTTAGACCTGAAAAAAATGCCTCTGCCTTCATATTTTCTGCGATTTGCTCATCCTCTCCAATTCTGGATCTTGTCAGGCTTCTTGGGTGAGTTTCTTTTATTTCCTGTGAGTATCTTGTACCCAAGTCTCCTGTTACTCATATAAGAAGGTTGGCTCTCTTCAGTGATCTGAACGGTGATTGTCTAGCAATGTTTCCCATAACTTATGCTTTCAAAATATTCTTTTTTCTTCTGAAAGAACACTATACTCCTTTAAGCAAGCTGTCCATACCTGTTGTATTACTATTCCATTTTCAGGCATCACAAATATTAACAACAGAGGATTTATAGGTGGAGAATGATCAAGAACTCTCTTTCCCTAAATTTAAACTCCACAACAACAAAGTATAGAAAAATATAATGTATTTTAAGTTTTACTGAATATTGTTATAAATATAGTAAATCTTTCATAAGTACATCTTTTGAATCCTCTACTTATTTTAGTCAGTCAATAATAACTGTTAATTATTGTTGCCAATCTGTTAACAATCTTTTTATCATGTAAGTTTGGGTTATGTTTGCAATTCTTGTTAACTTTCTCCTTAAAACGCTAAACAGCAATTGTCATATTCTTTAGCAGAAATTTCCTAAATGCCTGCTTTCACATCTACTGCAGTACAAAGAGAAGTTCATAAGGACTTTGAACAAATTCTTACCATTTCTTAGGTAATGGTATTTGCTCATATTATTTTAGCTTAGTGTTCTAACTTTATGATGATAATGTGGGTATATAAATTGTAATGATCAGTAAAACCTCAATAAACTTTAGAAGTTTGTAAGAGACATCTCTTCATCCCAATTGAACATGGTCTTACATGAGCTTCCTGGTACGTTCCAATCTGGCACAGACAGAAAAAAGAAAATTTTCACAAATTAATATATCTTCTTAAGATAAATCTTTGCTTCCAAATATTAGCGATTATTCTCCCATGAAATGAGGCTCATTTGCTGCCACATTGTTTCACAAAGGCCCGGGAGAAGGTAGAATTAGAGGAGATATATATATATTCCTATGCATATCCTACAACCACACTGAACCTCTGCTAAAGAGTGCTCCTAGGACAAAATAATACACTTCCACTTCTTCTCTGCCTATAGGCAACAAGACAACATTTTACTGCTCATAGAATATAACATGCAATTCTAATAAAGTCTCAGAAACAGATTCTGGTAACAATTCTAATAAAAACTAGGAAACACTATATTCTACAAGCATTCTGGTATTATAAGTTTTGTCTAGCTAGCAAAAGAACCTATGTAAGATCACTTGGAATAGATTCAGCTAGTTATACAACTTGTTCTGCTACTGAAATAGTTTTAACCCACTTTTTTGGAAGGGCAAACCTACACAGAAAAAACAGTCTTAACAAAAAGTAAACCTACTGAGTACAGGATGCTGCTTCCTAACTTTTAAAAAGCTTTCAAGTGCTAATAGAAAACAGAATCCAGAAATGAAAATAGAAATAGAAGTGGAGTATGAGTAATATCTGAAACAGTGTTCTCAGTACCTAGGTATATGCATAATACACACAGGACTACATTAAAATCCTCTACTCACCTTACTTCCTCCTATTTAAGTTAAATTCATCCATAGCAAAAGATCAGGTGAACACCAGTTAGCTTTCCGTAAATATGAACCCCTAATTATAAATATGGATCTTTGGCAACGTATTTGATACTCCAAAACATGAAAAATTAATAGTTCAAGTAACTACACTCAGTAGTTATGATCTGCAGTTCATCTACACAGTAAAGTGTTCCTTGCAATGGGGTCACCCAGGAACTACACGTTACAAATCAGAAAAGAGGAGCATGAAAATGTGAAGAACTCCTGAAGGAAAGTGATAGGAGAACTTTGATCACTTGCTTTTATTTTTTTTCAACCATTTCATATTCTAGTTTAATTAATCTTTATATGATGTTCATATTCAATATTCTCTAAAACAGACTTGTCTCTGCTGCTTGAATTTTCTCATTGCTCTGAATTGCAGACATAATGACAGGAGGCTTCTAGGATATATTTTTGTCTCCAGTTTGGACACAAGGCTGTGAAATTAGGAAGAGTTCTTAATACATTTTGCTCTTCCTCCTTTCCAATTTTGACAACCATATTTTCAATCTATTCTTCAAGGATTTATTCCCAACCTATGACTTTTCACAGCCTAGTACATTTGTCATTAATTAATTCTATATTCCCTGTACAGTACTCTAAATGTCAAGATCTGTGGAACGTAATCCAGCCTAAGACAGCAACATAAAATGCCTACATTATCACAAAATGGCCTTTTATTTTTCATTTATCAACAGCTAAATCCAACAAGATGCTTACCAAAGGAAGTCCAATTCAATCGCTTACAGGTCTCTAATGAATAGCATCTGATTCCTTTTACAACCACCAAAATCCACTTAAAATATTAAAACAGACGTTTCATTTTTCCTAGGTTTTGAGGTAAGATAGATACACAAGCCATTTAAGTTCTGCAAAGCTATATATATAAGCTATGGAAATAAAAAGCAGCCTCTGAAAGCTCTAATCTTTTTCTTTAAAGACAGGGGGGAAAATGTACCCAACAGAAGATTTTTTCAAACCCATCTTTCTGTAAGCTGATGGTGAACTCCAGCTGACCTAATTAGACCTAATAGAGGTCCTAATTAATCAGGTATGTCATGCATTCTGCTGCTGAAATATTTGTTGCTAATTCGAGAAAATAATAAAACATTAAACAGTTGAGAGCAATCTCAGCTCTTGACAGTTAATAATATACAGAACTTATTTTACCAGTGATTTCTGCTTAGCCTAACTGTGAGTGTAACAGAATCAAATTACTTTTGTATAATTCCACTAGCTGTGGAATTCCTCCTTTTTTTTTTTTTTTATTTTACAGATCATTAAGGGTAACCCCACTATATAAATATGTCTCCTTTACTTGGAGTAATGGAACCCAGGCTAGGGTGAGTCCAGTACTACCCAACACTTGATTTTCCGGGCTATTTATAGACATGATCTTTAAAGCAGCATTAATATGACCCATTTTAGAGTGACTGAGAATTTGGCCCAACTTCCTTGCCCCTCCCAGGGCTATAGCTGTCAAGGTTTCGAGTAATGGAATCCAGTAGCATGAAATAGTAAATTTATTTTGCTTAGGCGCACGCATACACTCACACACACATGGTCATCATAATTTCCTATGACATTTAAGAGAAGAAAAACTCTCATACATAATATTCTAAAGGTTGAATATTTGGCTACCAATTTTTTCCAAAATAACTATTAAAGTTGTAATCAAAAGTGTTCCAGGCCACAGGGCTGGGTGGTTAAATTACACACTGAGGGGGAGATGGGCTGTGAACACTCAATGTGAGCTTTATTCTCTCCAAAAATATTCTTTCATTAGGGAAAACCTAAGACAGGCAACTCAATTCTATAATAAGAAAGTGCCATTTTTTCTATTGAACTGACCATTTTAGAAACTAAAAGGGTTCCAAGCATACTATTAATTTTTTACAATGTCAGCATGCTTTTTATAAAGTGGTTGGGGTGGGGGGTGTGTGGGGTGTGTGTGTCTGAATTTTAACAGTTGTCCATTTTGGAAATCTTTTATACTCCAGAGGAAAGATTTTGCTCTCCATGAAGTGGGGAACAGTATCATATTTAAACTATATGATTTATTTTTTAAAATGCCATAAATACATAACAAGCTCTTTCCAAATTGTTCACATTATAAACAGCACCTAGCAAAAGCTGTAGCAAGAGCTTTGTTTGCTTTTGTTCTTAAAGGAGATTTCTTGCATGGATTCCCCCTGGAAGCATCAGGGAGAAGGCTCAGCACTGCTTCAGCTTCATCAGGGCTAGGAGCGTGTTGGCATAGAAGACCACGTGGGTGGACTTATCTCCATCGTCCCTGTGTCTATGTAAGCAATCCAAAGGCCATTGAAGGAAAGTAAGCTTTGATCAAACCATCTGAATACACAATCAGGGTAGATGCTTGAGCATGCAGTGAGACAGGAGGAATTGAGTCCCTTTGGGACTGCCTGTGCTCCCTTGGTCCCAATCCTGCAGTATCACCATTGCCTGTCACAGCGCATCATGAATATGGTCAAAACATATTTATAAATGGTTCTTCCCTTTCTTCTCCAAATCAGCTCAATCTGAAGAAAGGTAGGGAAGATATTGTTCTGAATCTGTATCTTCGAAAGGTCATGGCTTTAAAGCCTACTCCATTTATAGCTGGAATTACTACATGAGAACTGTTGAGCCTTTCAAAAACTACTGCGTCTTTCAAGAAGTTTTTTCCCATCTCATCCATACAATATTTTATACTTTTAGCCTTGAATGTTTCAAAGCCAATTTTTTAATGTTGTGTTATAAATAAGCTACAGCTATTTCCTCTTTTCCACGTTTTCTTTGTAGCTTTTTAAGTTGGGCTGATGGTAACCAGAGGTCTGAGAGGCGGATACACCCTTCCCTTCCTTACTGGCCCCATCCCCTCCAAAACAGCTTAAAATATATTCCCAGAATGAGTATTTACAGCACAAAGAGCATGAGCTGTGGGGGCTGTGCCCAGCATGAAGGACACGCTCAGCCATGGTGGAGTCCTGGTGCTGGTGCCTGCTGCAGCTCTGCCAGGTTGTCTCCAAGAACTGCTGGGTTTTAGACCACCCGCTCGCTTGTTCCTTCCTCCCTTGCCCTGGTTTAACAAGCAGGCGAGGCCTCATCTTTGAAACAGAATTTCTTTCCCAGATTTTTTTTAATTTTAATTTATTTATTTTATTTAGAGGTGGCATATAAAAGGCACGACCTGGCAAAAGGATAGAGCCAAAGAATTCGGTAGCTCTCCAGAGAAATCAGTTACAGGCCTGGGATTTTTCTCTAGTAACCCAAAGGAATTAATCTCCTCTTTTCACATAAACAAGCCTTATGTGGAGCCTAGGTAATAAAATAATTACAACCACACTTCACATACACATTACCATCTGCCTTTTTCTGTTCCAACAGCAGTTCTTCCTCAGGCTTACGTGAAAAGGAAAAAAAATGATTACCAGAGAACAAAAACATATCAGTAAAAAATAATGTGTGTTTCCTTACTAGAGAACCTAAGTCCTCTCCTCCCTCCTTATTCTGGTACATACAGAATTATAAAACACAGAAATGTTCACAGGATATTAAGCATTAGAGCACTGATGTCAGCAAGCCAACAAAAATGCAAAGGACAATATACAGAAGTGTTACTGGGGCTGAGACTGTAAAGTATTCATTTTATGATGAATTTTAAAGTTAACCCAAAAAACCTGCTGATATGGTAAGCACATAAATTGCAAGACTAACTAAATCACATCAGTCCTGTACGTTCTACTGTATAAGAAACAATTTATTAGTGCTATCAGATGGAAATACAGCTGAGTCTTGACATATTTACAATAAGCAACACTACCCTTCCTGTTTTGGTATACTTCTTCATCATCTTGCTAACAATTTATATACTTCCTAGTGTTCACCAGGCCCAGATAGGTACAAAGACAAAAAGCAAGTTATATATATGTAATATGTAAATAGCTATTTAATCAGTAACCTTCAGATTCTCTGATTTCTTCCATGTTCATTTACCAGCTACACCTGGGAAACAGCAAAATGTCTGTTCGTCTTTGACAGCAACAACTTGCTTACTTTATTAATCTAAACTTTGCATGTTGTCACCGATACTGCATTGACAGGCATGTCACCAGTAATTGTTACTAAAGGGTTTGCATACTTACATGTATGTGGATGTGTGTGAGTGAGCACGTGTGAGAGAAAGAGAAAATGTGCATGCAGTCTTTTCAGAGCAAACAAACTGGGAATCCTGGCATTTTTAATCCATGAAGTGTGTGCAGTGCACAAGGAATGACCTGTGGGCAAACTGATGTAGAAACAACACATTCCTCACTCTTTCCTAGAAAAGTCCTGCCAAAAACCTTAGTAAATGGTGCAGAACATTTTTTCTGTTTTCAATTGGGCCCCATGGAGTCACAAGTAAGAAACAAGGAGACAAAAGAAGGTAGAAAGCATCAATGTACTGCATGTGCCTAAGTGCATTTATAAAAAATAAAAAAGGAAGGAGGGTAGGGGGAGAGGGGTTTACAGTTTGGTCATTTTATCCCTTGAGGGCCATTAAACGTTCCAGGCTGCATGTATCTGGGATTGTGCCAGGTGTTTCATGTCCTTTCCACAGTGCTGCTGAACATTCCTGCTAATGGCCATATCCTCTCAGACCTAAACCAGCTGACTCTTCCAGGTAGGAAATAACATTCAAGAAGGTGTTAGTGATGTGGGCTGAGCAGAAGCACTGCAATACAGTATCTGAACAGAAAGGTTTCAGCTCTGTGCTGATGTAGTCAAAGCTTTTGGTCCCTGCGGAAGTCAAGCAGCCTGTTCCTCAAATGCAATAGCCTGGTTTTAGTCTTGCTGGGAGCTCAGGGCTCCTGCACCCAGAGGAATACCCTCTGGAGAATGAGTGGGGTCGGTTGGACGGAGAACAGGTCCTACTATACAACACACACATTCTCAGCTTCCTTTTTCTTTCTTATGTGGGATCCATATGGACAGTGAGAAAGTCTCCCACAGTTTGTTTGGGGTGCTTTACACGTCAGTCTTGGCATAGTGTATTTGAAGTCATCCTCTCCTTGAAGGTAAAATGGAAAAGCATACTCCATAAAGCTACAAAACCAGTTATAGACCTAGAGCTAGAGTGCCTCTTGAATAATGTTTTGTGTTTTAACTCATCAAGCTTCTGTTTGCTTACCGCAAACTTTTTCTCTTGATTTTTGTTTAACATAGCAAAAGCATACTTAAGTTACTCTGCAGGGCAAAGGCAAATGCAGTTCTCTCATAAGGAAAAGTTAAACAGGACAATTCCAGAATCAGACACAGACCCACTTCTGCTATATACATTTTAAAACATGTGGTGATGGTCTTGTTGCTTCCCTTAAACAGCTGGACACAGTTCAATAAATGACCTCTCTCCATACAAATTGCTTACTGTTTCCTGATGAGCCTTCTTTTCTCTGTTGCTTTAACTTTCTTCCAGTGATTTCTCTCTTGTGTGTACCTCCTTTGACTACAGTGGTTTAAGTTTTAAATTTACCCTAAATTCTACTACCATAACAAATAGGCCATGATACTGACATCTTCTGGACATCAAGACATGTAATACTCCCACTTTTCATTGTCACTATGTTGGACATGTTTTCCTTAGAAATAAGTAAAGCTCTTGCTCCAAATTCCTGTGTCTAACCAAGGTTTTGTCCACAGAGGAAAAGAACTGGAGTTCTCAGTTTTAATTGCAAATACATACCACTCTTTCAAATTGTTTTCTTTACTTGGCAATAGGTTTCACTGTTTAAGTCATTTCCTTGCTTCACCTTTCCTCAGACAATACAGTCCTCCTAGCCCCTACAAAACTCAAGATCTTTTTTCATTTCTGTGTTTATCTTCAATATCTAGTACTTTGAAGCAGTTGCTTTTTTTCTATATAATATGTATTTCAAGGGAAAGCTATTGGAAAAAACGTGGAGTGGATGACAAAGAAATACCCAAGCAAGAAGAAAAGGCAATGATATATATGCTGCCCAAACTTCCCCTCACCTCCTTCAGTCCCCTCAAAAACAAACCCTTCACTAAAATTCAAAGTTCAACATGAAGCATATGTAAAAACAATAATTTGCTCTGGAGAATCAATGTCTTTATGCTACCCTTTAAAATATTTCAGATAAATCAGTGAAACAAATAATAGAAATCTAAATCAAGCCATTTGGAGAGAACCTAGAACCCCAGTGCTCCTGGAAGTGCTGAGATAACTCCCTAAGAGCTAGCAAAAGGAGAGAAAAAGGGGGGGGAAAACAAACAAACAAAACCCCAAAACAAAACAAAAACCTCAACACAAACAAACAAACAAACAAACAAACAAACAAACAAACAAACACCACAAAAACAAACAAACAAAACAAAAAAAAAAAACAAAACAAACAAACAAACAAAAAAAACCCACAAAAAACCCCAACCCAAATCTAATTGGGGCACCGGTGCAACCCTATTTACAAAACATAGCTGGTTTCTAAACACTCTCTAAACTGATTTTTATTTTTAAAGCACTGATGCTGCTTTAATTAGTCCCATATTGAGCTGAAGGAATTGCGATACCAACATTCAGGAGCAAAAAAAGAGGAGTAGCCAATTAGAGCAGTGTCATACAGCCCCATAGCCGCATAGGTAAGTCTATGTAGCTGCTAAAGAAAAGCAGGCTTCTGACCCCACCTCCACCCATCCTTATTGACAGTGATACCTCTAATTATAGATACCCTGTAGTGCTTGGTGATGCCATATATATTGCCCCTTCAAGTGGCACATCTGCTGCTTCTCATTTTCTTCTAAAGAACTTGAGAGATAAGTTACGTAGCACCTCTCAATGCAGTAAACTGTCTCCAGTTACTTTCTGCTAATGTATAAAGAAAAAAAATAAAATAAAAAAAAAATCCAAACCAAGAATCCCCAGTATCATGTGTATGATGACCCCACATAGATACCAGCAAATTTAATGCGGTCATTAAGCCATTATAACACTCTCTGATGCTACAAGGAGGTTGTATGGCATATCATGCAGTCTCCAGCAGCAGAGTTTGCACTTGAAGGAAAAATAAAAGAAAGAAGTTAGAAGATAAGAAAAAAAAAAAGTAGTTATATTAATATTTAGGTTACAGTAGTATTTGAAAATACAGGCTTTAATAACAGAGCTCAGAGTTAATCTGCTGGCAGAACTGTTGCCATCATTCCCTGAGAAATTTGGAAAGTTAAGGATGGTCTTGTTGCTAAATTACAGGACTGGGAATCAAGTTCTTGCTTCCAGAAAATGACAAAACATCTCTGTGATCCTCAGGAAGCACTTTAACCTTTCAGCTCCCTTAACCTTTTTGATTTCACACAGATTAAATACCTTAGCCATTTTAGCCCAGCCTGTCCTCACCCTCTTCTAAGAGGAATTTCTGAATGTCCCTGGGCCATGCTAGTAGTATGCTTTGAGTGCAAGGACTGAAATGGTCCAGTGGGAAGTGCAAATAATTAGTAATACTGGGGGGGGGGCTGTCAGCTGAACTTTGTTTCTCATTGTGAGGCTTTTCTGTAGCTGCGTGTGTTGTCTGATGGTCTCATTCTGTAATACACCAGTAAGAATTTCACCCACATTAAAACTGCATGACCAGGTCAAATGCAACTCGCATTTGTTTAAGGCTGAGCCCTGCTGGCAAAAGTATATGCAGAATCCAGTAAATTGAATACATTGAAGCTCAAGAAATATACCAAAAAAGAAAAAAAAATCTTGTGTTAGAAAATGTGTATTAACAAAAATTTACGTTTGAAATGCTGGTCTTCTGTGGATCCAGAATATATTTTCCGTATGTCCATGTGTTGGAAATTTCATAAAATGCTGAGCACATACATTTAAAATAGCTCTCACAATATATTAAAAAAGCTCTAAAATATTATGACATGGCCAATTTCCATGCTTTTTAAAATCAGTGACATGACACAATATATTTTATGTGTGGAAATCATAAATATTGGCCAATGTCATAATATTTTTAATGTTTTATATGTTGTCAAATCTGCTTTAAGCACAGTATGTGTGCTGTACATTTACTGAAACATAACTCAGAGAGATGCAGGAAATCAACTATATTCTTTTTCCATGTGGGTTTATTATGTATTTTATGGTTTTGTTGCTCCTTACATTACAAAGCTCTTTTTTCCCATTTTTTCTTTTTCTTTCTTGCTTGCTTGGTTGCTTGTTCGCTGCTTTTCTTGCATTCTTTTTCCTGCTTGCTTGCTTTTTCCTCCATTTTTCATGAACAGGGTGAATGTTGTTTGAAAAATAAGAACAGACCTCATAATTTTCTACTCACTTTTCTCTTAGCTGTGTCTCTGGCTCAAGTAACTCCAAGTCATGGTCAGGTATTAACCTTCTTAGGCAAGCGTTAACCTTCCATAACCACTAAGAGTGAGGTGCTCATACACCCACTTTAAAACCAAGGAAATATCTGCCTTTCCCAAAGTTCCTGCAGGGCCAGAGCTCCGACCATCTCAGCTCAACTATGGGAATATCATTCCAAGCCAATGTGTGTGAGCTGATGCAGGCAGGATGCAGGAACAACCACAAATCCATGGGTTAAAGGCAAATAATAAATTTCAATCTCAATAACTCATGGATCAGGGAATCTCTGAAGCAGCACCTGGGCAGAGGCATGCATCCAGGAGACACACTGCAGAGCGAGAAAGAGCCCTTATTAGCAAGAGAGTCCTTGTTAACAGGGTCGTGAGAGAGCAAGAGCTCACACGTGCTGTTTTGGCCTGCATTTCAAGGATTCAGGCAGGCAGTTTCTTGCTGAGCGTTGATCTTCAACAGCAGGGCAGGAATCTCGGGCATATTCAATCAGGTGCCCCTGGGTCCATCCCAGGCCTAAATTATCTAAGTGCAGATGTTCTACTTGTTGAGCACATAAGACTAAACAACAATTAGTGTGATATATGTGTTTTCCAGCATGCTACATGTGAGTCAGTTTAGCAAGTTTACAGCACTCTTTGTCAATCGCCCATTACTTTCCCACAAAATGAAACCCTGTATATCAGGGTAGAATTTTCAGCTCCTCAAAGCTATCCTGTTCCCAGGCTGACAGTTGTCACCTTCCTGGCTTCCAAGTGGCCTGGTCATCTTTGGTGTGGACTGGCCAGGTTCTGTCCCAGACACCCTCAGAGGATACTCGTGACATCAGTGAGTACTACACAATGCTCATGTTTCCCTGTGGACCAGATCTTTCATCCATCTCAGTGACCCAGACATAACCGAACGTTCATCCACCTCTCAGTAATGTAATCATCTCCCACATCCAAAGAGCAAATAAAAATGCAGAGTAGAAGAGTTTCATCACCATGTAATGCTGTAAGATAAAATTTATAAGAAAGATACCACAAAACCTACACTTTCTTACAGACATAGAGTGAAATCTTGGTCCCACTGAGGTAAAATAGGAAAATCCTCAGCTTTCAAAAGGCAAAAGGCTTACCTCTAGCCTTCTTGCTTATCAGGCATGACCATGAGTTTCTACTACAGAAATCTTTCTCAAAAAATTGTAGCTGTAACAAGCGGGAGCAACAAGTAGGTCACAAAGATGACTTTTAGAAAACGCTTTAACAGAAAAAGAGTATTTACATAATGGATGATGTTCCTAGGGTAAAAGGGAGTGGTACAGTAGCTGACCAAAAAAAAAAAAAGAAAAACCCAACCAAAACAGAAGAAAAAAAAAACCAAATATTCAAAAATGTTGTTTCGTGGGTTTTATTTTATTTTTTCAGGTTTTTCCCTTTCCTTTTCTTATTTTTCTCCATTTTCCCTTTGGAAATGAAAGGGAAGCTTAATTAAAACAAGTTGTTCTGCAAGAAGCAGAGCTAATGAAACCTTGTTTCCTGTGGGCTTTTGTTCCTATATCCCCTGCTGCAATAACCTTAGCTCCATTCCTATATCCTCCATGGCTGCCCTTGCTATTCCCCAAAACAACCTCTCAAATTCCCCACCACGTTCTTAAAATCTACTGTACACGTGCTACCATGTCCCCAGTTCCTTCCTATACCTCTGGCTTTGTCAGAAATTGCACCAACTTCATTATCCTTGTGATTGGCAACAAGCCAGGTTGCTCATGTGTCTCTAAAATCAGTATTTAAGCCTCACTCCAGTATTTTGCATTAATCTTAGTGTAGCTTTCTACTGTAATGATCCTGGGTTTCAGGGAATACACATAACTAAATTTAACTACGTTCTGCAATGCTAGACATGTAAAAGAAACATGAGAAACGACTAACGTGAATGAAAATATAGCAAACATTCCAGAATAGCACTCCATATGGGTTCACATCTATACTTGGACCCATTAAATATTTTACTGTGAAAAAATCTTGCAACTGCATTGGCACAGATACCCCAGTTCATGAGCCAGGCCTTGGGCTTGCTACATAAATTTCTACTGGATTCCCTGACAGAGTGAGAAAACCTGGAAACCAAAGCCTGGGAATTCAGTAGGTGGGCATTTGGCTCTAAATCAGCATATATTTCAAGAAGGGATGTGTTTGTGTCTTCAGAAGCAGTAATCTGGAGTTGAAGAGCCCCTGTGCTCTGTGCCTGAAGGATATTTTGTAAAGTGAGACTCCTGGAAGCATCAAGACATGGACCAGCTCACATGTTCATGTGTCCCTGTGAGGGTGGACTTGACTCATGCTTGCTTAAGAGATGCTGCCAGGATGCCTGGGTCAAATCCAACACACTGCCTTATCCTTCTTTTTTGTTTCTGAAGTATGTGCACTCATGCAGCTTTTACCCACTCTCATCAGGATGGCTTTTCCTTGGGAATGACAGGTACTTTTATGTATTCCAGCTTCAAGCAGCCAGGATAGGATGTGAATCTGAGTGCAGATATTCAGCCCTTTCCAAAAACCCAGCCCTTTCCCGTGCTTCACTTCGGTCATCCAAAAATCAAAGACACTGGCAGGCGATAGTCACTTGTGAAACGCTCTGGATAGGACAGAGGGTGCATGAGCAGGATCAGCCTTAGCATCCAAGGTTACACAACATTTTGCAAGTCAACGCAGGGAAACTCTGCAAATTCTCCAAGCAGATGTGAGCTCTTCCCCTCTGTCTGCATTTGAAGGCAACCCAGACCCTGTAAATCCCTTTGGTACAGAGCCTGCAGGACCTGCAAACAGGCTGGGTACATGGAGGTAGGCTGAGATTGCACTGATGAGATTTTCTAGTGCTCAGAAGCATAGCAAGGACAAGCTCACATCCTTCCACAAAAACCCTTGCAGCCGTCCCTTATGAAATAATCCTTTCCAAATGCAACTGAGCTCTGTCCACCACTAAGCAGAGTCAAGGCAGGGAGCCTGAGGAGACTTGTTGGCAAAACAAGTCTGTGGAGTACTTCCTAGCCTTAACTGTCCTTCTACAACTACATAAACCAGCAGATCATTCAGCAGATGTCTGCTCGGGTGTAAAGCTCACCTCCATCTCCACAGCAGTGAACAGCATTAAAAGTGCTGTCTCACTGTGAAGCTCCCCGTTTCCAGCATTTGTGTTCCAGCCAGTGAATCCCAGAACATGTAGCGCTTTCTGGCTAACTCACAGCTCACAGAAATACCTATTTCAAAGACAAAAGTTAAGAGAAATAGAAGTTATCTGATTTTGACTACTGCAATGAAGGCAATCAACTTAGGCTCTAGGTCCTCACTGCTCACCTTCTTTCCATTTGTCTACTTTACTCCATGTCATGCCACTAAGCTACCCCTTCCCAAGCCAAAAGTTACTCTGGTCAAGCTAGAAAAAAAAGAGTGTGTAGCAAATATGTGAAAGAGCACATTTGCTAGTGCATTTCCCTCTTCTTTCAGGAACACATTCTTACAACGTGGGCCGATAATTCTAAAACTGGATGGGGAAAGAAAAAAATGGGGAATAGTTTTATCCTGGGAGGTTGGCATGTAAAAAGGGAAGAAGAAAAGAAAGAAAAGAATATACATATTTAACTAATACTAATCTAAATACAATTTCTGAATGCACAGAGACGTTAAAAAGAGCAGAAAAGACAGCTCTGCTGAAAACACCTAGCTGAGACAGAACATGAAGCAAAATTAGTGCCATCAACAAACAGCATGAATAAATTCTGGAAATATTTGTGAGATCTCCTACAATGCTGATCACTCAACATTAAGCCATCAAAAGCAAGTGTCCAGAAATACTGGCGGGGGCAGAAGCAAAATGTTATTTGAATTTTTTTTCAAGAGGAACTCTGTCACAAGCCTTGGTATTTATTTTTCTCTAGGAAAAGGCAGGATTTTCATGATGTTTCTAAGAGGTGATCTCAGAAATTTTTTATCACATAGATTCACTGAAGACACTTGGATCTGAAATGTAATTCTTTTTTCCAAAAGTAGCACTCTAGCTAAAAATGGTCCTCTTACATGCCTGAAGAATGTTTCATTGTTCTCTAATAATAAAATTCATGGACATATAACTATGAAGAATATACAGTTCAATAGTATTTTTAAAAGATGAGGTCTCCCAGTGTAGCAGCTTGCTATACGATGGAGAGAGGCAACATGAAGACAGACAGCATCAAGTTAAGCCACTAGGAATGGAAGGAGGGAAACAGTTTACCATTATGTCAGCCATTTCAGTTTGGCTGGGATCAGAGCTCTGCACAGAATAAATACACCACCACTCCTGAGAGCACAGAGAGCAAAGAGGAAACCACAGAGCTCGGATAATTGCACTTGAAAAGAGAGGAAGTTCTAGCAACCTGGGTGCATGGTTCAGAGGTTCTGATTCCTCCATGCTCTCCCCAGGTACTTTGAGAGAGCAGGAACAATTACAGCTACAGTGAAAGTGCAGGGAAGGGGGCAAGACAAGGACTGCCAAAAATAACCCTCCATAAGCTGGAGAAGCAGTGATTGAGAAAACAGAGTCAGGGCATTACACATACTGCCACATGTATGATTCTCAGAGAGGTGAGTGTTGACTTCAGAATGCAGAATTTTTTTGCAGAGGGGGAGAAGCCCCACTGCCTCTGACTTCTGGTATAACTATACTTCCACTTGCCACATCTTATACCCTGCTTTAATTGCGTTCCAGTGAGCCATGCCCGTACTGCATATGTACTTCCCAGCCTGCCCATATGCTTCTTAAGTGGTGAGCTCATCTAAATCACCCCTCTCATTTCCCTCCTACAGAAACTATTCATGGGCAGTCTATTTCTATTCTGACCAGATCACTGAAGCTCCACAGGACTTTGTGGAGCCAACCCCACCGAGATAATTATCAGATTTAGAACTGGTTAAGAAAAGCTCTTCCCAAAAATATTTTTTTTGGTCAAAAGAATCCAAGAGATTCTCAAATTCTCGTGAACAGCAGGTGATTGTTTTTGCCAACATGTGCCCTCAATTTTTATGACATCTTTTTATATAGCTGCAGGCAGCAGACACATTAACCTCTCTGAGGCCATGCTAGGTTCAGTCCATATCAAGATGACAAAAGCTGACAAGCAGGCTCAAAGGTGAACTCCAGATGTCTTAAAAGTCTTGTACAAGTTCATTCATGGCCAGAAGTACTCGGCACACACAATGGGGGAACAAATTTTCAGAGCTGGTCATGGCCAAATTTCCAAGAGCTCTGTTTCCACTGCAGAAGCCAGATTTTCAAAACATTTTCTAGGTCTCTAAATAAGGGGCTGTATTTTTTTACAACCTCAACCCAAGCATTTGAGCTCACTTGATAGTGTAACCACTCATATAAACAGCCAAAGAGGTGCAAGATCCTTCTAAAAAGTCACAATTAAAACATGCTGGTTAAGGACACTTGATAATTGGGTATGAAAAGGTGAAAGAGACTCAGGTCCTTCAAATACAACATGTTCAAAGGAGATCACCAAAGTAAGTCTAAGTCTCTCTGATTCAAAGCAGTGTTCAGTAGTCTGTATTCAAGCTTCTCCCAAAAGCTCAGTTTTAGTGAAGGTCATCAACATTTTGCCTGGATGCGTGAAAGGTATAAGCAGAATTAATTGACATTGTCAAAATTTTGATGGCAGCATGAATTTTAAGGGTTAGAAGAAGGGTTAGAAGAGAAACTCTTTACGCCACTTACGCCACACTAAAACAGCTACAGGAGCCGGTGCTGTACTTAAGTTAAACATACAGATAAACATATCTACCAAAAGAAGTAAGTGCAGCAAAAGTTTTAACTGCTGTCATTCTAACCACATAAATACAAGAGAAAGCATGCCTGTCTCCAGAATACGAAAGGCAGTGTGACTGTGACCAGGCAGGCAAGAACAGACCTGAATTCTTGTCATCATATGGCACCTGCCATGATATGAGCTGCAACAGAGGAGGACTGTCCCCTTCCTTGCAGAGCAAAAGGAAGAAGAGATAATCAGATATGTCACTGTACAATGTTGTGAGTGGGGAAGATAACTGATAGTATCTAATTATTTTTTTAAAAAATAAGTGGTAGGTGAGTTTTGAAGGATGTCTATTACAAAAGAGAGAAATATATTGTTTGGAGTGGACCAATGAGACATAGCTATGAACCATTGAACAAAAGCCCAGGAAGGAAAATTCAAGATAACTGTCAGGAAAAGCTTCCTAATAGCATGATATACAGCCTAATACTGTGGAATAATCTTCTAAGAGAAGAAGTGGAAGCCCAGCTGAATGAGTAATTTTAAAATTAGACTGTAGGAAACAATTCAGCATTGGCAAGGGGAATGGACAAGATGAGCTCATAAACCTTTTCCATCTCAGATTTCTATGGTTCCGAGGACAGAGAACAATAAAAATCCACTGCATAGAATCAATCCCAGAGAGATTTTCAATGGGATAAATGGGACTGGCTATTAAAAGGTGTAGATTGCAAAAGAGACCATGAATGAGGAAAAGTGAATGTGAGGAGAGATTAAGTCATTGATAAATTTAGAATGCAGACTTGGAGACAATGATAGGCAAAGTCCTGGGCAAGAAATATAAACTCAGAGCCGACCAGTTTCAAAGAGATAAAAGACAGCAGCGTGTGAGGTAAGGAGGCCTG
>VZTM01002227.1:66615-102243 GCA_013400555.1 Jacana jacana
CAGCCCTTAAGCTGCCTGCTAAAGTTCAGGGTAGTTACTGCCAGAGGGGATAACATTAGATGTCTATACTTGAGGCCTGAACAGACATCCTGGAACCATAAGGTTTGAATGTTGGCAGGAGCAGAGCAAGTTCTCCATCCTTCTGCAGTAGCCGTGTTTTACTACTATGCAGTTTATTGAACAGAGGTCCTTAAACTGTGCCCTTAAAAACCCAGAGCTCATGTGAAAATTAAAACTCCCATGCTGCTTTCTACGAGTCCATGGGCCTGCCCCAGTGTCATCAGCCAAAGTTTCCCACTGACCCTACTGGGTTTTACACTGGGATAGTACAGGGAAAATTAAAACACTGTGGGAGTCTTTATGATGAAAGCTGCTACACTGAAGTAAATCCTAATTATCATTAACACATAGGTGAGCCACTTTAAATGCATTCTGTCTAGACCACAGCTAGATTCACTGAGGACTGATCAATGGACTTACGATTTATAATCCTGTTCTCAGCTCACTCTGCAGTGCTTGGGGATTGTTTAGTACCTCATGCATTTAATGCTTAAGCCCTTTGGTGATATTGCCTATTATCATGCTTTAACACTGATTAATGCCCTGTTATTCCTGGCACTGTCAACTATCAGTTGAAAGTGAAAAGATTAAGAACATAGTTGGAGCTTTCCCTACTATTTTTTATGTTATTATGCAATGAATTCTGCTGATGAATATTTGTCCATACTTTATACACTTTAAAAAAAAAAAAACTTTATGGCTGAAATTACATTTTGGCCTAATGAGGATATCTTCCAGGCAGCATACCTGAGTAATCGGTATAGGTGAGCCTGCAGAACGATAAGCAGAAGAATATATTTTTGAATACACAATGCC
This sequence comes from Jacana jacana, assembly GCA_013400555.1. NCBI lineage: Eukaryota > Metazoa > Chordata > Aves > Charadriiformes > Jacanidae > Jacana > Jacana jacana. Next base: position 67,492 of record VZTM01002227.1, read on the forward strand.
CAAAATGCAAATGTAATCATGAGTGCCCCCCAAGTGCTTCACAGGCTGCATGTTCATGGATCAGTACAAGCAGTGCTGAAACACTCTCTTGAGTGGAAAGCAGCAAATATTCTGCACCAGCAGCGCTACACAGCTGTGTTTGCCGAAGGGGAAGTGAAGTCTTCCAAATTAAACTGTTGTAAAATTTAGATAGGCAAAATTCAACTACCAGAGTTGGACTTGGCTGGCATTCTAAGACCTTAATCCTTACTCTTTCAAAAAGTCCCATGTGATCTCTACAACCATATATGACCAGTATCTGGTTTTACATCTCATTCAGGAGATAGTAATGTCTGCATCCTGACAGAGTGAATGTCACCTTGCACAGCACTGCTCTGCCACAAGAACTGTAGTTAGACACTCACCTATTCTGACTGTTTCTTCTAATTTCAAGGGTGTGGGTTTGGCTTTTTTACCTCCAGTCTATCCACCAGCCACCTCATTTGTCATCACTGATGGCTTTCAAAGTCCAAACAGGCCACCATGCTATCAGTAGGCTACTGCAGGAGCTTATTGTAGGGAATGGTACATGCAGAAGATCTGACATCAGCTTTTACATGGTGCAGTAGTTCTCATCACATGGGCTGAGTCAGAATAATACAGACATTGACTGAATCTGTTCTATCCAAAGAAGATATTTTGGAACACATGATCCCAGGTAAACAAACCAAAACAAAACCCAACAACAACAACAAAAACAACAAAACCCAACAAACACAAAATACACTGAGTAAAAGAAGGAAATAATATAAATTCCTGTCAGAATAAAAGCTTTGCAGAACTGTGGAGTAGAAATGAAGGGGAATTAATCAGTACTCTGCTCTACATCTGCAAGTAAAGAACATGAAAGGAAGACAGAGAATATCCTTATTATGTCACAACAGGAGATTTTGGAACACTTCCAAACTAATTTCAGTGTAGAGGGTTATACCTTATACTACAGCATAACATTTATCAGGGAAGCTATGCCTGAAACCGATACATACAAGTTCTGTGTTGTTTCAAAGAAAAAGAAGAAACATTGAAGACCTCCCAGATGATATAGAGCTGATGAACCAGTATGGCAATGCTGGGAAGAACTTGAGACAGGTGAGCAGAGGGGAACTTGCAGCCTGGAGCAAAACACTCATCAGGGCACCCAAAAGATCTCAGATGGACCCATGCCAGCACAGCTAGGTAGCCAAGCAAGGCTAGCCTGGAAGTCAAGTGATCCAGATATTTGAGTTTAGATTGCCCTTGCTGTGTTCATAGACAGTTCTTGGCCGGTAGCAGTTTCCAGTGCCTAAGAACAACTAAGAACGAAACTTTTTGGTTAATAGAATGAACCTGGCTCCCGATATTGGAGTTCTGCATTCATTTCTCAACTCTGCCGCTTATATTCAGAGTATTTGGGCAACCCAATACCACATTCATTCTGTCAAGGAATAAAATTTCTCTCTTTACCCTGTAGTACTTTCCCTGCTTTTTAGTCAAGTCTACCACCAGGATTGTGATCTCCAGGCATAGAAAGAGCAAATTCTTCTGTGCTGGTGTTCTGCACAACAGAGCCTGTTCTGCACTAATGTAATAGAAGCAATAACATAACAGAAATTACTAAGATGATGCATTTTTCAACTGAAATAAGTATCTTCACCAGCAATGTCTCCAAGAACATTCATTCACTGCCAATAACTTCTATTACCTGCCAGAATCTGTTCCACTGAATTTGAAAAGAATTTCTTTAGAACTTAATTGACTGTGGTAATGTCTTTTTACTATTCACTTACTTGCTACAAAACTCTTGCTCTTTTGAACTGGATGTGTGAGAACAAACAAAAAGAGCAAACAAAATTCTGAATGTTGCAGAGGAACAAAAATGCTTTCCTTGCTTTTTTTACCATCATACAAACAGATAAACTATCAGGACACATTACAAGGCATCACATTTCATCTGACTTGTTCAGGAAGGTTGTCCTAAAGTGACTAATGAAGAATAGGACATAGAGCAGTACATTCACAGGCCAAGACAATTACAATATTCTGCCATAAGTCTTTGCGAGTACCACTTCTTAAGAAAAGAAAAATATTTATATATTGAGTGGTGAAAAACTTTTCTTTTTTTAAAAAAGTGTCTTAATTCTTAGTTTATTTTATAAACTTTTCTCCTAAATTCACACAGTAGTCTGCCCATAGTATCAGGCTGTCAGCCCTGTGCAAAGCTGAGCTGATAGATTTTGAAGCTGCTATTCTCCACAATGGGTATGAGGAGGGAGGAGGAAAGGCTAAAGAGCCAACAGCTGAGGAGAAGGATGTAGTGGAGTGAAAGATGATCAGGGAAGGGAAAGGGAGAGTCTGTTTTGTTAATGCTGTTCTGGCCATCTTTCATGTCTTCCTCTTGAATTTTTTTAGTTCTTCAGCTGCATGTATTTAGCTTCCTGGCTGCTTTTGGTTTTTGGCTACCCAGACTCTCTTTGCATCTACTCACTTTCATATTTTTTTTCTTTAAAAAACTTGCTTAAGCTTTTCCGGCCACGTCTCTCTCACATTGTGTGGCCGCTTCTCTTAGCTTCCTTGCCAGGCTCTCAACTGGGGCTGCCTGGCTTAGACCTCCCCCTGCTGCTAGATGCTATTATGAAGCTTCAGAAACCTGCAGCATAATATGGGCATAGAGCACTGATGAGGTTTATAGAGGTTGAGTCCTGTTTCATCTCCACTAACAAGGCAGGGCGATGAGGACTAATGTGGCTTGCCCTCTTCTCACCTCACAGATCGTACAGCAAAATTCTGCCATGGAGGAATCTGTTCCCTCCGAGATCTGGCTCTCCTGGGATACTGATGCACAATACTGGGTAAAGCAATCAAGAGCAGGCAAGACAGCTCCTAAAACAATCTCACTGTCAGCATAGATACCTTCAATGGGAAACAAAGTTTAAAGTAGCAGTCTCCAGATGCTCTGCTATTGAGTTCTTTGGATCCATATTTTAATGGCAAGGATGGTACAGAGTGAGACACTTCATGTATGCACATTTGTATTTATCTATCTACGAACAAGTCTATCTAGAAATAGGAATGAGGCAGAAGATGGTAAAGCGTATTCCTGTGATCCTAAATATCTGATGAAGGCTCTGTAGACACTTTGTATACTCATCTGTATACAGAGTCTTAAAGTAGGAGAGCATGGGAACTACACAATCAGGTTTACAAAACTGCTTCCTGTAGCGCTGCCTCATAACTCAAAAGGAATGCAATTCACCAATGTAATTAAATAGAAGCTTAATCTTAAACATACATTTTGGCATGAGAATGGCACTGTTAATTTCACTTGTAACATTTGTTCTGAAGTGCAAACACTGTTCCTACTCTAAGGAGAGCGGCACAAAAATCATTTGCCCATTAGTGAAGGAGAACAAGAGAACAAAGATGTCAGTGCCACACAGTCACATAGATGTATTCAAGTGTATAATGACAAATCCATTACAGAAGGCAGGAAAGGAGGAAAACTCCCCACTCCAGTATGGAAAAAAGAAGATGAGAAATGGATCAGCTCATTGAGTGCCTCGTTCATCAGTATATATTCACTAAAGCATCAGGTGCATGTACTGTTTTTGAAATGTACTGAGGAGCTAAAACATCAAACAGTTGGATAGTCCTTTTTTGGTCCCACTTTGTTCTCCAGTTCATTTAGCCATAGAGTGCTCACAGACTCTCAGTAGCTCTGCAGCAAATCGTGGTCTTCTGCCTTCATTTCCTGGTGACCAGGGACAGCAAGGAGCTTTTAATTGGCGAAAAGCCAATCCTGCTTTTGTCAAAGTCAGAGGTCAATAACTGTTTGCACCCATGACCAAACCTTTTATTAAAATTATCAGTGTTGTTTTGTTGTAAACAAAATAATCTTTCTATATACCACTGAAGGTCTTGTACTTCATGGATGGTCCTTGAAAGAGGCTTAACAGCATATTGAAAAAGTAATTAAAAATGAGAACATCAGCTGAAATCAGAGAACTGGAGAGTGTCGGTACATTATAATTATTTAAACTGGAATTCCTCCAGAACACTGGGATGATTTTAAATCTGGATAGTCTTGTAAATGACTGAAACTCAGATGTGATAAATTATTCATCCATACAGTTGGATCACCTTTGAATGCTGAAACATAAATTAGAGTGCTTACACATTGGAAAGGCTTGCACATATCACTTTATTCTCCTACATTCCTTTTCTTTTAGCACTGCAGTTGTGCTCCATGTTTTGCAAGCAGAAAATCAAGCCATTGGTCCTCCAAAGGTCTTGTACCCATTACAGAGAAGATAGAAAATGAAGGCACCAAGGAAAATCTGAATGTGTAAGGAAGTTTATGGGTTTTGCCGTCTATAGTTTAGTTCAGCTATCTTTTGACATAGACAAGGAGGGATCATCTCAGCCATCGCTCCTGGTCCCCTTCAGAAATAAGCCTCTCCAAATGACCTAACATACTCTTGTGCAGCTTTAAAGTTAATTTGTACAAACCAAAATAAGTGCGGCAAAAAATAGCCAACAAAAAATTCCTAATCACCATGAAAGTACTGTTCTAAATGAGTAAAATTAAACTTTTCTAAAATTTAATTTGTGTAATTCCTTAGATTTTTTAAGTCTGAGTTAATTAGATTAAGAAAGGTTTACTAAGGGCAACTTTTCACTTTTTCAAGTTATTTCAGCTGTCACTATTTAGAAACTGCCCAGTCACCTTGGTATGTGGAGCACTTCTATGGCAATGAGTGAATTTTGGTGATACAATAAATTAAACTTCGTAGAAGAGAGGATGGCAGTCCTGCCATGGCTGAGGTAGTAACATATTTGTAAATGCTGGAAAACCTAATTTTTTTCTAATCTCTAAAAAATTCAGGGAAAAAAAAAAAAAAAGAGAGAATAGCAAAGTCTGAAAGTCTGACAGTGGTCCCTGACAAGTTTTGGGAATCAGATTTTTGGGACAAAAAAATCAGAAGGAAGTCCAAACCTGTCTTGCAATTCATTGTATAGACATGAAAAGCCATTTCCTATTCCTATATATGTGTGTAGCAGGAAGAAACACTGCTACGTAATTTTAATTCCACTAAATGTTTTTAAACCACACTAAGGAAAACAAATTTCTAATGCTCATATGTACCAAATCAAACAACTCCACCGAATTCTTAGTAAAATTTATGGACTTTAGTGTTGTTTATCTGTGTTGAGTTTAAAGGGACTTCTAACTGGCTTTGTAGAACAAAATCCAATAACTACTACCTAAGCTTCTACCCTTTCTTCATTAATGATCTCCCACTGAATAGCTGCCTTTCAGTCAGCTGATCCGACATTATTCTGCCAGCAAAGTGTCATTAAGTGATTTTTTTAGCAAACTGAAATGCATCTATCTCCTTGCCATTACAAGACCAATCCACTTTCCATTGAAACCAATGGAAAGATTCCCTTTGATTTCCATGGAGATTGGCTCGTTTCATGCTATATTGAATGGCAGAGTTATTTCACTTTCCATTGAAAAGAAGCCACGATCCAACACTGCTCACCCTAACTCAGAGAAACCATGCTTCATGACAACGTAAAGCCACTAGCTTTACGTTTCTCTGGAAGTGACACAAAACCAGGAAGTAAACCTTCTTACAGTGATACAAATAAGAAGAGAGGAAGGTTTTAATATTCACTGAAAAAGGCCATACTCCACAAATTGCTATTATGTATAATAAATGGACAAATATCAAGTAGATATTAATTAGTATCTCAACTCCTTTTTACTTAATTATAGTCAGATAAACATGTAATTTATTTTATCCCATAATAGTGTCACAGAAGGCATTACAGGGATAGAAAAATTGTTTACCTTTCAATTTTGAAGCTGAGACTCTTAACAAAGGAAATTTGTATGAAGTAAACTACCAAGTGAACACTAAATTCCACCCATTTTCAGATGTTCCTCACTTCTATTCTTACAAGTGTTTCTAATTATCTTATTAACATGTATTACTTATGTCTTGGTTAGCTTATATTTCCTTAAAAAGTAAGACAGTATGTCATATTTATGCTGTTCTTTTGATTTTCCACATCAATAAATTATTACCCCTATATGCCAATGAGTGTGTGATTCACAGCTATGGAAAACATAAGATGCAGAATAGAATAGGAAGCAGGACAGTAGTGTTGTGGAGGTGTACACCTGCTTTCTTTCAGCAGCAGTCCATTTTCACAGCATTTCTGCAAAGATACAGGTACAAAGCATTGAAAGATGAGCAGAAAAGGTGGGGGTGATTAGGTGACCAATTTTCACAGTGCAAAGAGGAAAATGGGACCCAAATGTCCTTGACTGCTTCTTCTAAATAATATTTTGAAAATCAAGACCATTTAGTTTATTCTCCCTACTGGCTTGAAAGTTGGAGACACTTAGGAGACAGCCTGTTCAAGCAGTAGCCATGTAGATTGCTCTTGAATGGAACCAAAGTCAGTGATTCTTTCTATAACTGTTTCTCGCCATATTGCAAGATTAGCTTTGAAATATGTTGAAATAGTTCCAATAATAGTTATCACTGAATGCTCCTGATGGCTTATGTATAAGTTTAGTGGTCATTTCCTGTGCAGTGAATAGCTATGTAAATGAAACAAGCAAGATACCAGGAGTGGTATTAATGTGCTGTTCTGATGGCAGCCTCATGAGGGATGCAAATGACGATTAACCAGACATACAGAAAGCACTGTTCAACTCCTCCAGTGTTTTTCCTTCTGGTTTTGGACTATTACACCTCTGTAAGGCACTGTGGGAGAACTGGAGCAGTTCTGTGGAAAGGCAGAGGACTTTAGTCTCCATGACTGTGATTCAGGCACGTTTTACAGCCACAGAATTCAACATACACATTTAACTTAAAGTAGTAAAACATCCTGAATAGGCCCATTCTAGAACAGACCTGGTCAGAGAGGGGCAACACCATGAAGGCAAGGAAGCTGATACAGTTAAGGATCCCAGGGTACACTGAATTGCAACTGAAGAAGCCATTGAGAAAGGGACTTTTGACACAATTCTGAGATTAGAACACTTGTCTGCACATTTTCTCTTATAGCTGCTTTGACATCCTCTCTGCTGCCAGAAGGATCATTCATCCATAGATGTTCACACCGTAATAGCTTCCAAAGGAAATTACAGTTGAGCAAGAATTTTTAGTCATTCAGGTACAAAACTGACAATTTTTAAACCTGCAAATACTATCACATTGATCAGAGGGATGGAGAACCTCTTCTGTGAAGACCCACTCCGGGAGCTTGGCTTGTTCAACCTGGAGTAGAGAAGGCTCTGGGGAGACCTTATAGCAGCCTTCCAGTAACAGGTGAGCTGGAGAGGGACTCTTTGTCAGGAAGTGTAGCAACAGGACAAGGGATAGCAAGGGGTAACAGCTTTAAATTAGAAGTGAGGAGATTTGGATTAGATACTAGAAAGAAATTCTTTACTGTGAGGTTAGTGAGGCACTGGAACAGGTTGTCCAGAGAAGCTGTGGCTGCCCCATCCCAGAAAGTGGTTAAGGCCAGGCTGGATTGGGCTTTGAGCAACCTGTTCTAGTGGGAGGTGTCCCTGACCATGGCAGTGGGGTTGGAACTTGATGATCTTTAAGGTCCCTCCCAACTCTACCCATTCTATGATTCTATGTTTATAGCCTTTCCAAAGACAAACAATTCCAGGAATAAGGAGAAGGAAAGGGTTGCTTTGAGTCCGTTTATGGGTGTGACGTGAAACATGCTGTGAACAGCACTAAAATTATGGTCCCTTTCTAACTGCTGTTTTTGTGTACTTGAGCCATGAGGTATCATTTCTCAGGAAAATACATTTCTCATCCTATAAACTGGAACAACCTTCATGCCCTACACAGGCTCCATTACATGCCAGGAGAACCTACCTCTTCCATGAGGATGCTATCCATATGTCTGTGACTTACTGTCTGGGGTCCTCATGGGGCAGAAGATACCCAGCACTTGTGCCCAGAAATGTATTGTCAATGCAGAAGTACACCACCAATAAAACTTACTTCAAATTACTCAGATATTTCTCAGTGCTGTTCATAATATAGTGTGGTGATAACCAACCTCATAATCCACTTGCAAAATTACATGTTACTAACCAACCACAAAACACAGTTTTTCCCATTGTAGTATTGTGGGTACTTCATGCCCTGCAGACAAATAGGTTTGGTTGAGGGAGGAAGGTCTAGAGAAGTTTCATGGGTTTTTAACAAGAACAACTTGTCTGAATCTAATTTTATCCAGTAGTTACATAAATGAATTTTTAAAACATGATCTATATTCTTAATGTCTAATCCAGGACTGTGGTTTCATGCAGGGCTAATCCCATGGAGTAACAGATGACTTAAAGTCTTGGATCAGAAAACTACTGAATATCAGTTATACCAAAATTATAGTGCCTAGGGATAGCTAAAAAAAAAAAAATAAATAAAAAAAATTAGAAGGGAATGGCACACAAGCAAAGAAATAGAAAAGACAGATAAACAGTATGAAAAAGATCTTCATAGAATCATAGAATCATTTAGGTTGGAAGAGACCCCTGGGATCATCAAGTCCAACCATCAGCCCTACTCTACAAGTTCTCCCCTACACTAGATCCCTCAACACCACATCTAATCTGCTCTTAAACACAGTCAGGGAGGGTGACTCCACCACCTCCCTGGGCAGCTGATTCCAATGACTGACCACTCTCTCCGTGAAAATTTTTTTCCTAATGTCCAGCCTAACCCTACCCTGCTGCAGCTTGCAGCCATTCCCTCTTGTCCTGTCGCTCATTGCCCGTGAGAAGAGACCAGCACCAACCTCCATACAATGCCCTTTCAAGCAGTTGTAGAGAGTGATGAGGTCTCCCCTCAGCCTCCTCTTCCTCAGACTAAACAACCCCAACTCCCTCAATCGATCCTCATAAGCCTTGTTCTCCAGGCCTCTCACCAGCTTTGTTGCCCTCCTCTGTACTCGCTCCAGCACCTCGATATCTCTCTTGTGCTGAGGTGCCCAGAACTGGACACAATACTCAAGGTGTGGCCTCACCAGTGCTGAGTACAGGGGGACAATCACCTCCCTACTTCTGCTGGTCACACTATTCTTTATGCAAGCCAGGATGCCATTGGCCTTCTTGGCCACCTGGGTACACTGCTGGCTCATGTCCAGCCGCCCATTGACCAGCACCCCCAGGTCCTTTTCTGCCAGGCAGCTCTTTAGCCACACTTCCCCAAGCCTGTAGCGATGCATGGGGTTGTTGTGGCCCAAGTGTAGGACCTGGCACTTGGCCTCATTGAAGGCCATGCCATTAACATTGGCCCATCTATCCAGTCTATCCAAGTCCCTCTGTAGAGCTTCCCTGTCCTCAAGCAGATCAACACTCCCACCCAACTTAGTGTCATCTGCGAACTTACTAATAGTGTTTTCTATGTCCTTATCTATATCATCGATGAAAATATTAAAAAGGAAAGGCCCCAATACTGAGCCCTGAGGAACACCACTTGTGACCGGCCGCCAGCTGGATTGAACTCCATTGAGCACCACCCTATCTTGTCCAAAATACTGAAATTCCCTAAGATACCATTAAAGACTTGGAACAAGGACTATGTTAGTTAAAGAAATGGGTGTTAATTAAAAACTTTGGTTTGGGTAAGCCCAAGAGAAAGAGAAGTTATACTTGTACATTGAAGTTAGAAGATAAGGAGAATCGCAGCAGAGACACAAAAATGCTGGGGAACAGAAAAATTGCTTCACCCACCAGGTAGCTGCTTCTCAGAAACCTGTGCCCACACGTCATGAAATTGGTGAAAATGTCAACAGAAAGAGCCTCCCAGGGCAGGAGGTTCTCTACTCACTCACACTGCTGAGAGGCACAAGTTTGTGCCTCTCTGACTAATTCCACCTGTCTTTGCTTTACCTAACACAAGACATTGCCAACCCAGCACAGCCTCTCAACTGAGTGGCCAAGAACATGGGCTGCATCATCTGAGATAGCAGAAGATGTTGTCTTGTCCTGGGTTACTTTGGGTCTCACCTCTGCACCTTCTCCAGTAGAGCAGTGGGGGCCTTTTGCCCTCTCAGCATTTCCAGGCACATAGGTCTTTCCCTTGTTGCTCTAGATCACATGAAGGTTTTGTAGGTCATATCTGTAGTAGATCAAGAGATTAGTTCCTTACACCACTCCAGCCTGCTTGTATCACTTTGCATCATAAGGTATCAAATACCTTTATGTTGCACATGCATTCACTTCAAAAGTGACAAAAAATTGCCTCCTGAGTCCACTGCATAGAGCCAAGGGGCTCACTCCTGTGCTGTCCCTTGATTGCAGAGATGATGCACTGGCTGTTGTACATGCAGCATCTTGAAGGATAGATCTCTGTGCCAGCAGTGGCCTCAGCACCACCAGTCCTTGCATTCTCACACCACAGGATTTGTGTCAGCAGAGCCTTTTTCTCTGCCTTGGCCCTCCTGGACTGGAGGCAGCAGGCAGAAAACCAATAAAAAAAGAGGTAGACTCACACTTTGGGCACCTGCCATGCCAGGGGGCTGCAGAAATGCTGCTAGAGTAGAGGAGAGTCAGCAGCCACCAAATGTGAGGTACAATCTCCAGATGTTGGAGGAATGTCAGTCTCCCACAACTGGGAAAGGTGCATACCACCATAATGGCAGAGTCGCTCTGTAATTCCTTCTTTTTTGCCTTACTTACTCATGTCAAAGCAATCAGCAAGTTCAAAGCTGTCCCTGAACTCAGACGAGAAGGGGATGATTACAGAGTGCAGTTATATTCTGCATGTAAACCAAAGTATTTCCCATTGTGTAATGCAATGGCACAAAAGTTACAAGCCTTTTGCAGTGTGCTACCCACAGCTAATGTGGGCCTGCTCAGCTATGGCACCTTGGCTCTTCATCACATGCGAACCTCACATATTGCCTCTGGAAGTCTTTAGTTGTGTCCCCGAGTGTCATTGCCAACTAAGAAGGCAGTCACGCTGCTCCCTTGGGTTTCTGCTACATCAATGGTCCAAGTCTCCTAAATGACACTTGTAACACAGCAAATGAGCCTGTACTTAATTTTAGTTGATGAATTCAACAGTCATATCTTTCTCTGTTTTTCCCTTGGATCTTGTGAAATATTATCTGAAGACATAATCCACTGTGATAAATAAAACAAAACAAATGGACTTCTCCACAGCTGGTTTCACTATTAAAGTCTGAAATCAGAGCTGAGAAAAACTTTTTATCTGTTGTGACAGAGCATCTCATCAAACCTTGACAGATTTTTCCTGTTGTTCATATTTATATGATGAAAACAATCAACATGATATTCTTTTTAAAAGGCAACCAGGAATCTCAGCCCAGCCTCAGACCAAGCTTTTATTTCCAGATGTTCTTCTCTTCATAACATGAAACATAAGAACACTTGTCAAGCTAAAGTTGCATCTAGCCTGGTGTCCTGGCTTTGAAAGAAAACAGTAGAGGTTGTTTCAGAAAGTGTATAGAGAACCCTACACCATCCTTCCTGGTTTCTGGTGCATTTTCTACTTATGCATTAGCCTTCCACACTAGGTAAAATTCAGAATAACTATAGGATTAGGCATGTAGGATGGGGGGATTAATTGTAAATAATATTCCATGAATATGTAACACATGCAAACCTAAAATACATTTTTACTAAAGCTAAAGCAGGAAGATAAGATCATTGTCCAACAAAAAAAACAGATTACTTGAAATGCTAAAAACTTTCACTTTCACTACAAATTTTGCATTTATCTCTACAAAAATATTTACCGTTTGTCCTTTTAAGTTATTATCTTCTTATCTATTTAATTCACCTCAGAAGAGCTGTCTTCTTGCCACTTCTCTAAAAATAAAAGGCAAAATTTCTGTTAACCTCAAAGGGAAAACAGTCACTCTAAAAACATGCATGATCAAGATGAACAGATACATTGATCCAAGCACTATGCCCTACTTGGTCTATATTTGTATGGATGTAGCTGCACACTCGCAATAATCATATTAAGTAATTCCAGATTTGTGGCAGTGTAATCAGGATCAGATACCTTAGCCTACGTGACTCTAATGCAGATACACACCATGAGAATGGGTCCCCTGTCTTTATCCAAAGGGGTCTCTATTTCCGGTATGAGATCCCACACAGTAACCCTCATGTGCAAGAGAGCACTGAAAGACTGAAAAAAAGCTGGCTAGATGTCTTAAAAATACATTGTGAAATGGACATTTTGGGTTAAAAAAAACAATTTTTTTTTTAAATGATAAATTGGTCTCTGCTTATGAATTCTATCCTGCTGGAAAGAAAAGAAACCACTACATACACCTTATGGTAAGGTTTAAATAAATATTAGTTAAAAAAGAAAAAGTGCGGTCTCTTTTATTGCCAATTACAGGTTTACAAAGTTAAACAGGGAAAAGTAGTACTATAGCCAAAAACAGACTCCCAGAGAGCCCTCCAGAGTCTTACTTGCTGTTCACTGGACTAACATTAGTTATATTTTTACACCACAAGAATGGGCAGGGACTACTATTAGGGTTTTGGTAGCTTTATGATCAGCTTCATATTCAAGATATTTTCTTCCAGAAATCTACAAGTTTATGTGCAATCCTTAAGGAATATATCAATGAATTGGAAGAAGTAGTAGTAGTATTTGCAAGCAAACGAAAAAAGGCAGGCTCAGGGTCAATCTAGAAGTCAGATATAGCTGTAAAATTTGCTTCAATACTTTCAAAGCAAGTTGCTGGCTTTCTTCTCCCTGTGTTCCAGGAAGAGAGCATTCTTTGGCAGGCATTTCATGCAGAGGTTTCAATTTATGGGAAAGAGGCTTGCCTCAAAGAGCTTATTTTTCTTATTTGACCGAAGTTTGGTGTTTTCCATCCATTAAATTTTTTGGGTCAAAAAAAGAAGTTAATTTTCAAGACATTTGTTTCCATCCAGGTAACCAGGAGTTCCTAGGCATTTGTACTAAGGTACTCTTAGATTAATGTGAAATCTACAAAGCAAAGATCTTTAAAATGTCAAAAAATAAAAATAGCAACCCTTTATCAGAAGTGTAGGATCTTTTTGGACACTCATACTGATCTTACCACTATAGCGGGACACCTAGGGGTGCCCAGATAAGCCAGGCAAGTACACTGGCTACATTTTCCACGTGGAAGCAAAGGCAACTATGAATTTCCCATGTCTGCACCGTGCTTGCAGCGGACCTCACAGCTGAACCCACATTTCCTGAGTAGTAATCCAGTGCTTTTTAACAAGAAAAAAAAAGAAAAAAGAAAAAGGAAAGGAAAGAAAAGGGGATGGAGAAGGGGAAGGGGAAAGGGAAAGGGAAGGGAAGGGAAGGGGAAGGGAAAAAGGAAAAGGAAAAGGAAAAAAAGGAAAAGGAGCCAGATCTTCTGATTGAAAAGGCTATATATCACTTTTACCAGTCTTACATTGCCTAAAGAGCTAGCCCAATATACACTCTTTGTGAGACTTCCATAAAACACAGGTGTTCTTGGCCTATCTGGTTTCCTATCTCCGATTTCAGTTTTTTTTCAAGACAACAGTTTTCCCCTAAAAGAAGTATTGCACTTTTTCCAGAGTTAGCATGCAATAATGCCATGCGTATAGCAATGGAACATAATTCTCCATCAGGATTTACATGAGGTAATACCATCTGCATCACATCTCTTTTGTTATGAAGAAAACACTAAAATGTAATTTGAGGTCAAGTTTGTAGGGATTAAGATTACTGATTCTTTTAAAGTACACTATAAAGATGGAAACTTTAAATGGGCTTGTAAAATGGAAGGATCCTTGTGTCACGCCATATTTACAGCACATTGCCTGTTACTGCCTAGAAGAATATTTAAAAATGAAATAAAATGTCCACTGTATTCTACCTTGATGCTTGATGCATGATGTATGTACCATGTTCTTTTTCTGTTTCCTTATGTTGATTTAGGAATCCCTATGTCTGATCTTCTTACAAACATTACACAAAGCAACATCATAACTTGAATCCCAAAGAAGGATGAATCTCCCTTAACTTTAGATATCTACATTGTGCATATCTTAGTTTGGTCACGTGGTCCCCTAAATGGTACACTCATTTTGCCTCACAATCAGAACTAAATGTGATAAGCATGTAGAATACCTCTAAATTGGATTTCTTTTTCTTAGAAAGAAGACAAGCCTCTAACACTTCATATAGAGCCCTGACAGCATAGAGAGCTAAATAGTCTCAATCACAGAAGGTCCTCATCAGTACCTAAATCCAGACCTCCTCTCTGTGCCTGATGTCTGTAATTGTGGCAGTACCACCACTTTCCCCGCTGCTGTATTTGCCTCAGGGCAACAGTAATCTTTCCCTTATTTATGCAGGCTCTGTTTTTGACCCTGCTGACAACAGAACTATTTATCTGTATACATTCAGGATTTGTTATGGATTTCATGTTTTTCTTTTTGTTCATTTCATTCAAGTTTATGCTTCAATCCAATCCCCTCTGAATAAGAATGAGCAAAGACTGCTGAAGGAAACATCAAGCTGAAATGGAGTATTGGAGGGAAACAGCACTACTTTTGTGCCTCTCTGGCCTGTATTTTCCCAGAGATTCTTTTTGGCACCTCCCTAGTTACTCTTACCACATTGTCTAAGGGTATCTTTAATGGGTTTCTACATCTGGTTCCTCTGTTAGGTGCCATGACCCTCATCTTTTCAGCAGTAAGAACTGAAGCACTGAAAACTGACCCAAGTTACAAGTAAATCTGTCTCAAAGGCAGAGAACTAAACTCAGGTCCCCAGGGAAGGCAAACAGCTGCACTGGGTCCCCATATGCAGACTATGCAGGATCAGAAACCTGGACTGCCCAATCCTGACAGTACCATATCTAGGCCCTATGTAGTAACAGGTCTGACTCTACAAAGAAAAAGAACATTGAAAATAGCATTTCATAGAATTGCACTCCGGTGAACTGCTTTTTCACAGTCAGAGAAGCTTCCCCAGGTGGTGGACAAAGTGGCAATTTTCTAGACTTTCACATCACTAGTCCAAAAACTCCATGTTTGGCAAAGGAGCAGAGACATCTGCTGAAAATGAGAAATTCTTATTAGCTGAGTTCAGGGTAGAGAAGCCTGGAGCTAATCAATGACACCACCACGACCATCATCACCCAGAGCTGCCAGTGCAGCCCAGATGAATTCAGAGTCAGTGTTTCAAAGACCTCATGATAACAGAGCTAAACACTGAGAACGAAAAAGATTAGAGATGTTAGGAATCATGAGTCAAAAATTAAGCAGAGGTCAATCTAGTCATAAATAAAGGGGCTGAATAATGAGAAACAGAAAAACTCTGTATTACATGAATTGAAAGTACTTGAAGCTCGTTACCTCTTTTTACCCTCAACTCTGCCAGTGAACTGGAACAAAACAAAATTTCTAGTACTGAGGATTTTGTCTCTGGATCTCTTAGTTACACCTGTTGAAAAGGACAACGCATAGCTGTATCAGAAACCTGTCAACAACTTGAACAGGTGAAAACTTCTAGCTCATCTAGTCATTTGTGCTCCAGTACAGACGATTATCCAAGGTGTAACACAATGGTGGAGCTGTTCTTACATGCACACACAAGTATCAGCAAGAAGTAAGCCCTACTGAAGAGATTTTGAGTCTGCTGTCATTATCATCTTTGCCAGAAGTTGCACATAAAAAGATGATTTAAATAGTTGAGACTGAATCAATCACAGAATAGTTCAGAAGATGTTTTTCAATTGTATTTAAGAATTTTATATTTTTTTTTTTAATCTTATTTGACTGACTCTGCAGAGAGTTCTTCTCATGAAATTGTCATTCCCTTGTGTACTGGAAAGCAAGACAACTCAGAACTCTGCTGGTGCCCGAGGGGTAAAAAATGAAAACTAATTTGGAAAAAACTCAGTGGTGAATATGCAGAACAAAAGTGGTATTTAAACTGCCTTGCACTTCCACAACCCACCATGTGAATAACAAGGGCAAGGGCACATCATAACACTATTAAAACACTGATGTTTTTACTTCAGTCTGTCCCAGCATGCTAAAGTAAACTGAGAGTGAGGTCATACAAGACCAATTTTTTAATAGAAAGAATCATAGAATCATAGAATT
Source organism: Jacana jacana (assembly GCA_013400555.1). Classification (NCBI taxonomy): domain Eukaryota; kingdom Metazoa; phylum Chordata; class Aves; order Charadriiformes; family Jacanidae; genus Jacana; species Jacana jacana. The sequence continues at coordinate 83,660 of VZTM01002227.1, forward strand.
GTCTAGGTTGCAAGGGACCTTTCAGATCCCTTCAGATCATGTAGTCCAACCATCAACCTAAGACTGACAAAATCCATCACTAAACCGTATCTCTAAGCATTATGTCTGCCTATCTTTTAAATACTGCCAGGGATGGTGACTCAGTAAAATGCTTTCTTTGAGCCCTTGAAATGAGATTGAAAATGTGATTTTAAACACAATTCTTTTAGCGCAGGGAGGAACAATACAGCAAACCAGGAGGATCCACTCAGTAGGCAGAGCTGATAGCTTTCCTTCCCTGATATATTAGAACTCCCTTTGAACAGTCTGGAATTCCCTTCTTGGCACCAAGTGTCCCAAGATCCTGGAAATCCCTTTAGGCTCAACAACAGTCACTGGAAACTGAGACTTCCCAGGGTGCATTTTTGCTGCAGGGCAGACATGATGCTGAGAAGTTCAACCCAAGTCTGGCAAGCTTCAGCCTTTCACCAGGGCTAACCAGTTTGAGCATTGCATCAGCTCAGTATGGCTATCTGGATTCCAGAGAGTCATATACTTCTGACCAGGGTTGGCTTGTGCTGAGGGGAATGACTTAACAGCCAGCATGGAGCTCCACAAGTTGCTCAACGTGGACGCATTGCTCCTTGTCCTTGCCCAGGCCCTGCCCTCACAATTTGAAAACCCTGTTTAAAAATAAATAAGGACTGATTAAATCGGTTTTGCTCTCTTGTAATGACACATGCATGATTACGTGCCTGGCAAATTTTCACTGTATCCACACAGAGGGAGTGAAATGTGTAAGTGTTTTTTCCTACTGTGTGCATGATGAGGTATTACAACACTGGGACACTTAGTTGAAAGCAAGGCTCTGGTTCAAAGGAAATGCAGGTGGTTTCGATTGTTTCTCTAGAACAGAATGACTGCTTAATAAGAACAAGCAAGTGCATGCAGAATTCAGAGGATCAACAAACTGTTCTCATTAGAGGCTTTCTACCATAATGTACCTACAGACACACGCACACAAAATTAAATAAATGTCACAGCATAAAAATCTGGGCCATCAGCTATTGCATTTCATCTCATCCAGGGATAATTGATCAAGCTGTGTATTCTTTAGTGATGTAATACAAGAAAACTACTTCCTAATTGGCAATGGTATGTAAGTAATATGACAAGAAAGAATAATGCACGGGGCAGATGGAATTCAGAGTGTATGTGTTCTGTTTACAGGGCCACCATGGAGGTTGATTACTTTGGTAAGCTGTTTTTCCATAATTTTAATATAGCTGGTTAAGTAGTAAAAGATTCTTGCTTTTCGACAGCTGCCACCTGCATGGAGTACAATAGACACTTCTTAACTGGCACCTATCCTTACTGAAAATAAATATATGGATTACAAGGTGGACATGATTATAGGAGATTAGAAGGAACATATTATTTGGAAGTTGCATTATGTTCAACATCTTTGCCAATGACCTGGAGCAGGTGATGTAATGCACCCTCATGAAGCCTGCAGGTGACACTAAAATGGGGGGAACAATTGATAGGCTTGAGAACAGGGATGCTGTGTAGAAGGACAGAAATGGGCTGGAGGAATGGCCTAACAGGAACTTTATGAAAATCAAGGAGGGCATATGCACAGTAGGATGATACCCTTGCAACAGTACAGGTTGGGGACTGGCTGTGGAACAGCTGTGGTGAAAGGGCACCAGGGATCTTGGAAGACCACAAGCAGGGTGCCCTGGCAACAGAGACAGGTAACAGCATTCCAGGCTTTATCAACAGATCATAGCCAGTTACTGAGGGAGGGGATTATTTACCTCTTCTCAGTCCTTCTGAGACACCATACAGAACAGTGCCTCCTGAGCTGGGGCCACCAGACAAAAGGCTTCAATAAAGTGTACATAAGGACATTCAAGATGCAGAATAGATTGCCCAGAGAAGCCGTGCAGTCTTCATCCTTGGAGGTTTTCAGCTGGATGAAGCCCTGGTCTAGCCTCATAGCTTACCCTGAGCTCCTGTGAGCAAGAGGTTGAGCTACAGATCTTCTGAGGGTCCTTCCAGCCTGATGTGTTCTATGATTCTGCAGTTCTGTAAATTATTCTCTGGAAATAATGTCTTTCAACTGATCAAAAAAAGAAGGATGTCAAAAAAAATAAGAATGCTTAACTGATCTCTGCGTCCACTAGAATAAATGAACAAGAGGGTGAAAGATGAAATACAAAGCAAGGAGGTATCAGTTCTAACCAGCAATACAACACTGTCTGTCTTTCATGCGTGTTCTACTCAGGCTGCATTGCAAATGAGAAGTGTTAATCTAAACCATTCTTTAAACACATTTCAGCGAAGAGAATCCATGGTGTCCTTGAGCAACATGCCCACAGACTCAACCGTTCTCACCACTGAAATCTATTCCTTAATCTCTAACCTAAATATTTTTCCTGAAAATTTAGTCAGTTTTCTGCCCTATCCACAGTAAATGCGGGGCCAGAATGTTCCCTTTCTTTTTGCCTTTTGCCTCTCTGCAAATTGTTGTAAGGTCTTTAGGTTATCCAACCCAGTTCTTCCAAAGTTTCCTCTTAATTCAGAGTTCTAGACCTCTAATATTCTCCTTGCTTTCTTCCCACTTTATCTGGTTTGTCTGTCTTGAAGTGTGGCATTAAGCTTTTACCAGTATTTAGTGAGAAAAGACTATTTAATTTGTCTGGTAGTCTACACATCTGTTCATAATTTCTAACACAATGTTTGATTTTTCTAATATAGTGTCTCTCTCTTAGAATGGCCAAATAGCAAGATACAGCAGACAAAAGTTGGAAGAAACACCCAGGAGGTAAGTTTGAAATTTTCTTTCTGCTATATTTTGGCTGGGTCAAATATCTTATAGCCAGGATGAGGTTAGATAACATAGGGAAGGCCCCACTCCACCTTCTCTCCTCTTTCCTTTCCAACTCATTCCTCTCCCCACTCTGACTCCTAGCGGTGGAGTCCCATCTGTTGTCTTTGTTGCCTTACTTTAGCTGACCAGTAAGCCATTTCAGCTAAGAAATCCAGCAGATGTTATTTGCTTTATTTATTATGTTAGTTTTCTTCTGTCTTAACTAGTACACTTGGTTTCCTGTGGAGCCTGAACCATAGTATAAGATGAGCAGGAACATAAAGGGGAGATAGATGGAATAGGACAGTTTTTACTTAATCTCTATGGCAAACAGTTCATGTCCCCTTTCCACATTTTTGGGGTGGAGGACTTCCAGTGAACATTCATTAAACCTCACAACACCCCATGTAGAGTAAGTCTCATTGTATTTAACAGATGAGTAAAGCAGAGTCCAGAAACAAACCTCAAGGAAATTAAGCAAGGTAGGAGGAAAGCTAGAAATAGGACTAAGCTCAAAGCCTCTCAAGCTACTTACTTCCCTATTTATCTCCATGGCCAACTCCTCATGCCAGTTCTGCTTTGCAGGTTTACAACAGCTGAGGCTTTGAATGTTTTAGATATTACTACTATAAATAATGTCACTACTGAAGATGTGCCAATACAAATTTTATCAAAACTGAGCAGAAGGGATCAAAGTGCATATCTCATAAATGGGGCAAGCTTTTATGACCTAGGAGATACAATGTCTTTTACCTTTATGGCCTCCAAAGCAGAATTCCTACATGATGGGCAAAACGTAGCAGCTTTCAACACAGAGCAAGCTAAACAAAATGGGATCAGAAACGAAGTACTTCAGGTAGTGATCTGTTCAATGTCAATACACTGAGTTAACAGCTGCCTAAAACTACTCATTAGTCTCTCCTGGATGATTTTTGCCTTTTATCTCATCTTGCTTGACAGAAAATACACTAAAAATCCCTGGAACACAGACAAAAATCCATCGTACCACCCTCCTGATCATCTGAAGTCACAAAATCATGTTGGTGCTCTGGTCTAGTGAAGTTTTTTCATATTGACACAGCTTCAGGATGAGATGAAAGAACTGTGTCCAGCTTGGCATGATCAGTAAGATGCTCTGGTAAGCAGTGTGATGGGGGAGGACTGAAAGAACTAAACCTGAACTTGTTGTATGAATGTTATCCCTATTCTATTATTGAAAAAAGAAAAAAAAAAGGCAAGCTAATATGAAAGCAAGGGAGGAGAGTTTTCCTATTGCTACATTAGATATAGCACATTCCATGCACATTCCATGGGAATTTTTTGACCAGTACAATCTTCCCAAAGAGCTTAGTTGAAGTGTCTTTTTTGAGGATCCTGTTCAGGTGCAGATATAAGCACAGTGCAAAGCTGTGTCATTCTCTTGAGAATGGAAAAGTTGTGAACAGGAACAGAGAAGCACCTTATGCTGCCAGTGAAAATGGGAAGCCAGAAAGCCAGGAAGAACCAGATCCACATATCAGGAAGATTTAGGCACACGGATGATGTCAAGTCTCACATTTCAAAACCTATTACTAGATTGAGCAGAGCCTCACTCTGTACCCCTTCTGTACGCTTTTCCGCCAAGGAAAAAATAGTTCATAGGTCTTTGATTCCAAATTGTGCAGCCTGGGTCTCTGAGCAGAGCTTACCCTGGCTCCTTTACAGCCCACAAGCCCAGGATTTCCTTCTTGGAAAGCACGCTGTGGGAGGGGAACTGGTGTCCAGCACTGCCTCAGTGCAACACAGTCAGGATGCCACCTGGGAACATACCCACCTTTGAAGCTCTGAAGGCCTCTCAAGTCCATCAGTTCCCCAGATACAGCCTTTGTCTTAATTTGAACATCTTTTTCTCCTTTTTGATTTCATTTTGTGAATGAAAATTCCCCCTTCACTTCCTTGCAGTTGATCATTACTTTGCTGACAGGAATACATGGATTTCAGCAATATTTATCCTTGATAAAAAGGATATAAGGAACTTTGCAAATACATTTACTGTATGGAAAACTGTATGTGCAAAGCTGGATATCTGAAAGGTTGATCCTGCAAGAACTCCACATACAAAGATCACATTTAATTCAGGCTCTGTTTTGCAGTCTGACTGCGAATGCACCCAGAGCTCCCTCTTGGCAAGACAGAAGTGGTTTTAATTGTCGTGGTAGGTGTTCTTAACAAGTATAAAAGTCAATAATGTAAAATTTTATGTAGTCTTGCAGTTACAGCTTCACTGAGAATCATCCAAATGTTCAGGGATTATAGAGGCTTGTAAGAAACATCAGCAAAATACATCTGGTTTTGCACAAAGGATGAGTTTTGGCAAAACAACAAAGGGGCAACAAGGACCTGAGTGCACACACATACTGCACATATACTTACAGATGCTGCTAAGATGGCTATACTGGAAACTTTTTGGACCTCTGTGAAGGTGATTTTAAGTCCTGTTAGCATTAGTGAGCAGAAAGTTGGAAGATTCACACATTAGCCTCCCTGACCAGTACCTGCAAAGACACATAGGAAGCCAGCTTACTGTCTGATTGTAAAGCGTCAGTTGCAAATCTAGTAGGAAGCCATTCATTTCTACAAATTGTTTGCCCACCTGAGAATAAATTAACCCCAGATTTGTAAGAACTGAATTTACACTTAAAAAATATTTTTTTTTTCCACTCTTAAAATTCTGCTTCTAGTAAGCAAGCTAAACCTCACATAAATATCCTGGACAAATGTGTGGCTCTGGAAATACTGAAATCCTGGCCCCATAACATGGGTGCTGGGATTTCTGCCATTCGCTAAAAAGTTAAATTGGGAAACACTTTGTCTGATTACTGGAAAACAATGAAGATATGAAGGAATTATAACCTAAAAACAAAGGTGTTGAAAGAAAGAAAACAGACCCGCATAATAAACAATATTGATTTAACTAAGGCAGCAGAGAAAAACCTTCACAAGCTTGGATGCCCCAGTGCATGTGTGTGCATGCAGAGGCAGGCAGGTGGGTGGGTGTATGCGTAAGCACACATGTTTCTTTTGGGACTGGGTTCTTCCCAAGTCCAAACAGAGGTGTCAGAGACAACAACAGGCTCTTCTGCTCTAAACCACTTGCAGAGAGCAGTACTGGCATGGACCCTTAGGAGCATTCATGGCTTAGACCCCATCCGTGGAAACCATTGCTGGTTGTGTATGGGAAGATGGACACCGAGATGGGCTTTTGTGCTCTGAATTTCTGAACCCTGCAAGAGATCATAACCAACGAACCACACTTCAGTTGTTTGTGAAGAGAGTAATATATTAATTAATTAATTATTAGTCTTAGCCTCTCAGGAATACCTGAACCACATTTTGAAGCCTTTCTTTCACACACATGGAACCTAGAAACTTAATCTAAAAATTCATGCAGTTTGTTTTAAAGTATCATATACTCAAATACTGCAATAGGGGATCTAAACAGATCACCAAGTATCTGGAGATACGAGGTGAGGTGGTACAGCCCATGTGAAATGCAGGCACCTAATATCAGAGTAGAAGACGACTATAACAAGAATCATCTTGTTTACATGATGCCACAAAAGCCAAACAACTGCTCTCAGCACCAGTCAACACCAGATATTTTAGGGATCTTTCCACCATGCTCTAGATTTTTTGGCTGGTCACTTTCTAGATGATTGAATTCCTGTTGTCTTGGAAGTATGCTGAAAAGAATAAGAAGCAGCTCAGAACAGCAAAGAAATAGCTGTTAATCTTTAGGAATGCTGAAGTCGTAAGCATCTCAGAGCTCCAAAATGTATTTCAGGAAGCCTGACCCTTTTCCCATAGGAGTTCTGTAATTTTTTCATTTCTAGGAAAGAACAGTTATAGGCACCACTCAAAATAGACCAGAAAAGCAGACATAAAATTACATCATAGTTCAACTGCAAGCTGAAGTTCTTGAGAATGGGATTTTTGTTACTCCTGGATCCACAAAGATACTGTTAACCATTAGCTCTTAGGAAGAGCTTCCAAACACAGAAAGTTAGGGGCTCAAGCTGAAAGGTGCTATCTGTGTTCAGTACCCCAAACAGAGCCATGACTGTTTACACTGGTTCAGTAGCTGCCCCACTTTAAGTTAGGGAAACTATAACGAGAAGACTGAGAAAGAGGATCAGGAGCCTGGGTTTTCCACTGGCAGAAGGTTCACATGTCACATTTCAACATGACAGAGAGATGTGTGCAAATGTGAAGCTACAAAATCAATGCAAATCACTTTGTCCTGTCCAACAAAAGAAATGTCTCAATAAGACTAAGGGAATTAAGAGTTTACTGCACCTTTTTCTACTGCAGAAGAAATAGAACCCCATAAAGGTTGTCCACTGAATTTCTTACTCAAGGGAAAATAGATTGCTTGGCTTACTGGTTTAGGAACACACTTGCTACTGTTTTGGTTGTTCTCAGTTTACTTGATGACAGTATCTTAAACAGCCGAAGATAATAATGTCCTTCAAACGTAGTGAGACAAAGCAGAAGTATAAAACAAGAGGTAAGAATTATATAGATGCATATTCTGTGCAAAGCATAAGCATATCTGCATGTGCTGCACCCTGAGACAGTGGCACTCAATACCATACAGCTTCTAAGTGTTATCAAAACACACTTATAACAATAATATGCCACTAATGAATTAATTGCTTGTAGGCTTGCTTGCTTCCACAGAACCATTTAAGTTAGAAGGGACCTCAGGAATTGCTTCCTCAGAATATCCTTTTCATGCCACAATGTTATAGGTTTTTCTCTACACATTTCCATGTACTTTTGTTTCTCTCTGTTACTGTTATTTTTTTTCCTTCAGAAGCCCTGAATTATGACCTATCACTCTTTTCATCCATATCTTTACAGTACTGATAGCCACATCCCATTTCACTGATTTTCTGCTTTTTCCTGTGTCCAGCTACTTTTTGATCTACCTTCTCACCTCTGAAGCTCCACTGAAGGATCCGTTTCCCTTGCAGAGCTTCACTGCTCAGTTGCCTTTCTCCAGTTCCTTCAGATGTCACTTTGTGTGACTTGTTTACCTGTGCAGGACTATGTTCCTGTTACTCTTAATCACTCTCCACTTGCAAAGACTCTTCTCAATCTAGAAGAGATAGTATTGTGCATCTGATTTTACCCTAGCAGAAGAAAATCTGGCCAGCAGGCATGCACACCTTCTTTTAACAAGCAAAAAAAATTCCCCAGGTTTACCACGAGCATGTGCCCAAAGGCAGTGCTGTGAAAAATGTAAGACCTTTAAGGAGAGGAGGGAAATGAAAGCAGCCAGGGAAAACAGCTTCTTAATTTTGCTGCAATTTAATCTCCAATGCTCCCTTCTCCCAAACCACCTTGATCAAACAATCAGTAAGCAGTTTGCACTGTGCTGGGTCAATAGGAGCAAAGATCCAGCTGTGCCTGGCATGCAGGTGTTTGGGTTAAATGTTGCCAGCTACAGGTGTACTGCTTGATGTTGTGGTTGGTTTTTACTCCATGCAGGAAGGAAGGTGAGAGAATGGGACTGGGCTAGGTATGTTCTGCACTGCAAAGCTCATGGTCCACTGGCATTGCAAACCTCCCTAACAGACCCACTGCTGTATTTGGAGCCCCTTTCACATTTTCCTGAGTGCTCGACAATCTGACACTTTTCCATCACCCAGAGATTACCTCTGAAGTGGAGTTCACTTTGGGTGGGATTAGGTGGGCATACAAACTTGTGCTTGCTACCACAAATCCTTTTAAAACATGACCTCACTTCTGCAGTCCTTCTCATGCCGTTACCAGTTTAGGAAGTGCAGGTCAGGTCATCACAGGCAGGGGTGCACAGAGCACACAGCTCAGGAAGTAGCTATTGTCCAAAATCACATTCTGCTGCCTGGATTTTTCCTGTGTTTTTAGTTTAAATAACAGCAGATAACTCCTCCTGAGTTCCTCCTGCCTTATCATATCTCACAAATGCATTAGAAACTGACTGTATCTGAGGTTTTCCAGCTGTTGGCTTTGGTGATAGGCCTAAATCTCTTCACTGACTTCAGTCTCAACCTGAAATTCTTTTGTGGTCGGAGAAAGTTAATGAAACTTTCCTGGTGCAGCTGTTATTCTGAGTTAGTAAAACATCTCTGTACCTCTCCATTAACATCTCTTCTAAACAATGCTGCAATAACAAGCCTCCACCCCAAGGATTCCAATTCTGCTTCTTCTGAAAGGAAAGTGTCACAGCTAATCAATTAGCAACTAGCAAAACAGCTTTAGACTTCTCCAAGGAGTGATCTGTGTATTTACATGAAGAAGAGAAACATATCTTTGGCATTTAGCACTGCAAATGTATGAAAGTCTCCCCAAAGGTGGTTCTGCTTCCTAAAAAAAATCTGAATTCTGTGACTACTTTCAGCAGTTGTTCTTAGGATGATAGAAGAGGGTAACAAAATTATACACACTGTCATCACCATTTTCCATGCCTGGTTTAATATGTTTGCATTTCTTGGGATACAGAACAAATTTATTTAGAAACTTCCTGTTCTTAGTTGATGTGGACTGGCACTCTCCAAATGAATGCCATTATCTCTCTCTTTGTGTTGGGGCAACTTCCACATGTCTTCATCTTCTTTTTTATCCTTCCAGTTCATTCTTTTTCATTTTAATTCACTGCTCCTTCTCTTTTATTCCCACAGAAGGAGGGAGGGAGGGAGGGAGGGAAGGAGAATGTTGGCAACCCCCATCACACTGTCTCCTTGCAGTTCACCAGCAGAAGGGGCAACCTCACGTAGCCAACTGTGTTTAGGTACTTCGTACACAAAAGCCAAAGCAGTAAAATTGTGGTAAGGGCATAGTTTTCAAGATCAAATCTGCTGTTTGCATGCTGTATTGCCAGCACTTTTATGTCAACTAATGCTTTTCTGCAGTCAAGTGTTTTTCATTAGCAAGAAAAGAGAGATTCCAGGTGAAGAGTTTATAAATGTGTTGACAAATGCCAACATTTTTTATTCAAGTTATGATCAAAATGATTGTAACCTCCTAGGGAAAATGCTAGGAATGCTCTTGATGTGGTTAGGAGGGGGAAAAAATGGCTGAGGGTGCCAGAAGGAACTCTTTGATTCTGCAGAAAAATTGGACAACAAGCCAGAAGGTAGTTTGTTCATACACACATTGTGGATATGTGGCTTAGCACACTGTACATGTATACACAGGTCTATAACTGAACTACAAGGCTGCCATTCTGATCCAGGCTACATTTTAAACTAAATTAAGTTCAAACAGCTACCACAGCATAAAGCCCGAATCCTAGTCTTCTGATATATATAGTTTCTTATTATCTGCACGTTCTTCTCATCATTAATGGTGTACCAAGCAACACAACTGACATGTGCCATATGCTTCTTCTATCACCTTCTGCTTAGGGTGCATGCATAGTTATATGCCTGTCTTTATGGCTGCATTACATAAGGCAACAAAGAATTATGCCTTTCTTTTAGAGCAGACAGTTATAGAGTTTCTGACAGCCCTGAGGTCTAGTTTTTACTTGCAGGTCTTGTGTTATACCATCTGCAACCACTGCATATGCTACTGAGAGCGGGTGTGGTTTTTAGCTCAGCTAATAATTGAGGTTATTCCATGAACTGGCTCACAGAAGAAGCTCTGGATGTGTGAAGTAATTTTCTGCCCTAATACGAACACAGTAATGGTAACATGAATCCCAACCTCTTACATACAGTGAAGGAATGCCATGCTGTCTCAGAAAGTGTAATACCTCGTCTGGCAGTGGCTCGACAACTCCAGTAAATTAAAGAAACAGCAGATTAAGAATGTACTTGCACATTGCCACTAAAACATGAAAAGATTCCATCCCTAATCCAAAAGAGTTTCCTCATTTTGTCTTCTTTTACACTGATTTCTATGCTTTTATTTATTTTTTTTTTAGTGGGACCCCTACAGTTCAAAGTCAGTATTTGCCCGACTAATGCTTCTTTACACTGGGATTGTGTCATCAGTAACACTTGTATTTTAAGAGGGCAGGATTTTCAGGCCAAGGAGTTTCACAAATAGCAAGAGCTGCTCTTGCATCCAGGGCACCCAGGTGAAGGGACCTGCACTGTAAGAACCAAGGAGCCAACAGCAGAGAGGCCTCATATCTTCCTTGCTGTTGGCCACTGCTGTCTTCTGTCACGTTGCATGTCCCTAGAAACCCTTGTGTGAGATTTCAGCTCTGTGGCAAACACATTTCCATTGACAGTTGAAAGAGGAAATCTATTTTACAAGTACTACAACCCAGCAATCCTGGCAGCCCAGTAACCCACCTGTGTGGACTTTCACAGTCTTTCTATTAATAAATTACGTTATGGAACAGCAGATTACTTTCTGCAGGTGAACACCTATTCTAATAAGGAAGGGGACATGCTCTAAAAATAGAGGGAATATGACACCCTTACAAGGCCATTGAAGTGACCCAAATTATGAAGCTCTGGTGCTTGTCAGTGGCTGTCCTCATTTTCCTCTGGACAAGAAAAGCCTTTCTTTTGTCTTCAGCATAAACACGTGTTGCAGTACAACCTGAGAATTAGTTCTGTTACTGTCAGAGCTCAGCTGAAATCAATATGGATGCTGCTGTACAAAGAGCAAAAAACTAAAAATTTTTAATAAAAGCCAAACAAACCAACATCTCATTAATCACAAACTGTCTTGAAACAATAGGGAGAAATTAGTAAATTATTTGTCAGTAGAAGTGCAAAAGAATAAAATCACTATGGAAAGAATTTTTTGCCTTCAAAAGCAGACAGGCACTCTGTTGTGGTTTTAAAGGAGAAGGGAGGAAATATTGGTTTGGCCCATTTTGATCTCTACAGGGTTGTAAATCAGTGATAATAAGCGTTCCTAGTCTAGCCTGGGAGAGGTTGTCCTCGAGTGATTCTCGTTTCAAAGAGCTCAGGATAAAGAGTGCACAGCTCTCCAGTGTGTTCCTGTGGAGTGAGCAGAACAGTACAAATTGGGCAAGACTGCTATTCAGGGTGGATCAAATCTTCCACCAACCTCAAAGCCAGCACAATTAGTACAGCAGAGCTGAGTTGCTTTCATACTCCAGCCAAAACCACTCCTCTGTTAAACTCTGATAACTAAATAAAGGATAAATAAACTAAATAAAGGCAAAGGATGACTGCTCTCTTGGTTTTGTAACTGGGTTGTGTTACAGGCTTGATTTCCTCTAGGACCCTGCAGAGCTTTGTCTTTTAGGCAGCCTGTTAATTTTGTCAGATTCTGCAGAACGACATTGGTCCTGAGAAACAGAAGAGATTGGTGGTAAATAAGATGCATCTACAAAAGGTAAGCAACCCAAACCCTTTGCGTCAGGTTAAAGGCCATGAAGAAAGTTGCTTCACGGACAGAAGTAAATAGTATAGACTCTCCATCATGAAAGTACATGGATTTTAGCATTCCTAGTCTGGCCACCATTATTCCAGGGACAGTAAAAGTGCATGTACACAGCAACCTACAAAGACTACAGATGTACAAACTATAGAGCTTATTTCTTAGTATTCCCATGTGGCTCTAGACTTTGCCATATAGATCAAGGCACTGTACTGCATGGCACAGGCTCAACAAGCCCTGTACTGTGCACCTACTCATACCATATCTCTGCCTTAAACACCTTACCATCTTACTCAAATCTTTTCACTAGGATCTGGAAAAATGACATTAAAAAATCAATTCACAGAAAAATGTTGTGATGGTAGCAACTAGTTGAAGACACCAAGGAAAGGGTGGACCATTAGCAAGGCTGTGATTTTGCATTTTGTGTTTGGTCTGCAGACAGCAAAATCAGAGTACCTTGGAAAGAATTAAACTCTCTCCCTCACTCTTATTTATGTTAAGGTAGTGCCCAGAGATTGCAGTCAGCATTGAAGCTCTGTTGTGCTAGACGTTCCACAAACACAGTGAGAGATAATGCCCCAGCTGAAAATAATTTGAAATCTAACCAAAAATACAAAACAGGGAGAGAAGAAACGAAGACACAGAGATGGAAGGACTTGGCAGCAGCTAGTTAACAAGTCAGTGGAAGAGCTGGAGACAGTCATGCCTCCTGCCTTTCAAGTGAGTGCCCTTGCCACTAACTCATGCTCTAGCTCAAAGACAGACAGTTTATGTGCCACAAACCTATTGCTTATAACATTGTGTGTGCTGCTGCTTCCTGAAATGCTCTGGAAAAATCACACTTTCTTCATGAAGGCAGAAAATAAAGATCAAAAGAGAAAAATTGATTGTATGGAAAGATGTTGATTCACATTTTGGAACAAAATTTGTATTCGGAGCATTTAAAGCTTTAAGGGAGCAAACCAAGCCAAATTATTTGTTATCCATGAGATTAGATCCACATAAAAAAGACTTTTAAAGCTTTAAATAAAGTCTATACAATAAAAGAAAGCAAAAAATTGGGCTATCTTGCTCATCTTTATTGTTTGTTCACTAGAAGAACAAATTGATTATTTGCTGAATTACAAGGCAATATATTCTAATACAATTGCTTCATGGTTATATGCTGGAATCATCTTGTGGAATTTGCTTGTAAGGGAGGTCATGCATTCAAACAAAAGTTCATCTTTTATGAAGGGCTGAATAATTTCATGAGTCATTACCACTAATTCTTGTTGTGCAAGGAAAGGTATAAAAATCTCATGTTCTAGCATACAAGATGATTCTTTATCTTATTTTTAACAGAAAGACTGTGAGTAAGCACTTGGGATGAAGCGTTACTGTCTGATATTTATGTCTTTCTCCTAGTTTGGTTTCATGTTCATGGTGTCCTTTTTATTTGTGGATTTATGCTTTTGGGAGAAGTTTTATGCTCATGCTGACATCCCAACACACAGAATGTAATTAGATACTGTTTCAGATAGACATTTTCTGTTAAAAAAACCCAAGATTTCTGTGCTCTACCGTTGGCTCAAATCTGTAATTTTATTAGACATGAAGACTTAATATTTTGTAAGTCCCAAGACTTGGCAGCATAATATTTTACACCAAATTATTGCTGACTGTAACAGCACCCCACCCCTTAAAATGATGCCAAAATGAAATCTCAGGTGTGAGGTTTCCCCTTCTTACAACTTTCACTCAAAATCTCAAGAGAAAATCAAAGCAGAGGTCTCCATTACACTCTCAATGAGAAATTTGCACACTGCCAAAACCACTAGAAACATTAAAATACTATTATTTTGGTAGTTTAAAATACAATATGCAGTATAACGGTGTTCCTTGGTTTCAAGTAACCACTGGAGATGATGAAGAATATTGTATTTCTAGCGAGCTCACCTAGGTGCTCTGCTGTGTTTCTTCCTGCTGACAATCTAAGGAAAACTATCCCCTAAACTTAAGTCCTCCTGAATCTCATATTCTTTGGCTGCCTAAACAAATTATGCAGATACCCACAGGTGTTTGCTGCTGCTGCTGCTGCTTATTTTACTCATACAAGCACTATGACTAATTCTATTTTAAGGCCAATCAGCCCCATTAGGTCATTCAGTCTGCATCCTGTATAAAGCAAGGCAGGGAGTTTTGCTCAGTCCTGTAGTGAGTTCAATGAAAGTTATTTGAAAATAGTTTGCTTTTAAGCTTCTCAATCTGACTGCTGCAGGAACAGAAACTCCAACAATCACTGTGTCAACACAGATTTTTATCTAGACATTAGCACTTTTTTCCAAATCATTAATAAAAAATTTGGAAATGACAGGGCTGCTGCAGTCCCTGCAGAGTTGTGGTAGAAACAGACCCATTCAGTAATGATGTCCCAGAAAATACAGAGCCATGGATAAGTTACATCTCCATTTAGTACCAAACACCAGAGGCTGATCACTATTTTAAAAGCTGAAACTTTATTTGTCATGGATGTTTAACCTCAAGTGCTTGGTTTCTGTAAAACATTTGTTTTGTTGGTTAAAAAAATCTTGTCATTCCCTTCTAAGGTAGTTATGACCCTTAACATAGCTACAACAAGAGGGTCTGGTTATTACGCCAGAGAAATCAAATATTTTTAATCTTTCACTCTGAAGCATTTTTGCCAGCACTTTTGCATGAAGTTTATGTTTCTTTCTCCCAATTTCCCTATCCTTTATGAAAATAAAAATAAGCAGCCTAGCACTGGCCCAGCAAGCATCCAAAGACAGACACCATCACCCCTCCCTCTCCATTCCTCCCATCAGCCATGCGAGTGCTCAGATTGAGTTGCTTCATGCCACTGTGGCCTCTCACATTTTTGGATCCCTGCTGCCTAAGAGGTGATTCCCCTTCCTGCAAGAATATCTATCAATCCCAAATGCACCCAGCTGTGCTCAGGAGTTTGCTTCAAACAGGCACCAAGCAACCAGCAGCCCAGATGAACCAGGCTGCCTGCTCTACCTCGTCACCTTTTACCACCCCGCTGAGCCATTCCCTGCAGCAACCAGACCTGGCATTGTCAGCAATCACACTTAGCACACAGTGTAGGGAGCTTAACAGAACTTGCAGAGCCCCACCAGGAAACCTATAGCGTGCTTTTGGTAACAGCAGCCTACCACCAATGCCTGCTTGGCATCCAAAGAGCAGATTCTTAAAGCACTCACCACATGCCGTAACAAAGTTGTGTAATGCTATTTTGCTTTACTCAAATGAGTTCACGTTGTGTAAGATGAGAATCACCCACATTTCATCGAGTCATTTCCCTAAGGATTTTGGGGGAGAAACAGATTTCAGTACCTTGGTGTGCCTGTCTCAGAGTCTGGGTCATGATAGGGATAATAAGGATTACAACATCTTTCCTATCACAACCTCTTTCCCTCAGGAAGCCTCAAGTTTTCACATATGTAACTACACCAGAGTGAACTC
This sequence comes from Jacana jacana, assembly GCA_013400555.1. Taxonomy (NCBI): domain Eukaryota; kingdom Metazoa; phylum Chordata; class Aves; order Charadriiformes; family Jacanidae; genus Jacana; species Jacana jacana. The sequence goes on from VZTM01002227.1 coordinate 99,396, forward strand.
CAGCTGTGGATGTGTTGTAGCATGGATACCATGCCACAAAGCTTACTTCAGTTTCAGGGACGTGAACCCAATTAGTAATTTCAGACAAGCTACAGCAGCCTAAACAAGAACAAAGGGCTGGTGCATATAAATAATAACTGCATCCTCTCAGACTGAAGACACTAAGAGACGTTAAAAACATACAGCTTCTGAGGTTTTCCACCTTAAATAGAAAGACTAAAACATCACAGGCTGGAAAAATAAAGTCATCCTGCCACAGGACAGAAGCAAAACAGATTCTTTCAGCAGACCAACACTCAGATCTCTCCTCTCCTGGAGGCAATTTGGACATGAAGCCACAACTAAACCCTTGCTCAAGGCTGGTATTTGGGCTAACCATTGTCGGATGATACTGTGCACTGACAACCGATTTTATTTTCCACCAGCCTTAAGACTTCGGGCTTCACTGGTACTCTGCACAGTTCCCACTCTCTCCCTTTCTGGGCAGAGTAGACACCGTTACTGTTGTTATCCGGGGCAGTAGATAAAACTGTGCTCTTAGACAATGTATCTGGGATAAAGCAGAAATCACACTGAGCATTTCCATTTCAAAGGGTTGGGTGTTTTTTCCAGTTACTCAGATTTATCATCTTTTTAAGATTCAGCTTTTTCCAACTCACTTTTGCTTAAGACAACAGTTTATGCTAAGTTTGACCACAGCTAGGCCATTTCTGAGAATGTTTGACAGAAAAGCATGTGTATGAACTTGCTTTTTTCATGTTGGCAACCTTTTTCTTATTTTGAACAGCTCAGCATCTCAGCAGGAAGGGGAAGAGAGTTAAAATTTTACCCTAGGTCAAAATCATTTTTGATGATCCAGTGAAATCCTCTTTTCTGTCACCAAGACTGCAAGATACAAAGATTGAGTAGCGTGCAGTTAAATAGTCAACCAGACAGTGGATCATTCAGGTTTTCATTGTGTTAGTTAGATCTAAGGCCATGCAATTATTCTTAACTAGCTCTGCTTTGATTTCTCCTGTGGCAAAACTAGTTATTTAGGAACTACCGGGTACACCAGGGTGTAAGTTTTTATTGCTGTCTAGATAGGACTGCTCTAAAGAATAAAAATTTACCAACTGTGTGAATTCAAAGTATGCTAAACTCAGACAGATGATTTCATTTAGGGTTGAAGTAGCTTTAAGCCAAGATTTAATCAAATTAGAGCATAATGTCATTACTACTTCCCTAAAAGAAGGTAACTGTATCAATTTTACGAACACATCCTCCTTAGGACGGATTAAATGAATCTTTTATTTAATCTTATCTGATCTTCATTTTAACACACGTCTTTTGGTGTTATATAGGAAGCCAGAAATATAAATATTCAGGGAACTCAATATTACATTGAAAGTTCATTGGTTTTGCATGCTGTCTTGCTTTGTGAGAAGTACCTATCACTTCATTGCTTTATTGCTCACTAGGTGCTCACACAGGTAAGACACTCAGACTTAGAGCTTTGCCATATTAAGATCTGCTGGCAGAACATAGATATAAGCTGTAACTTGTACCCAGCTGGAAGCAACTTGTAAACACGGAATAAAGCGATGTGTACAAAAGCACTGGCAGAAGCATGGGTGTTGAGAAAGTTAGTGGGTTTACTGTCTGAAGGAGCCAGGCCAGAAGACAATTCTTTAGTGATTTTTTCCTCTTAGAAAGTATTTAAGTGACCTTAAGCTGCTGAGCTGACAGATACAGTTCAAGTTCAGTGGATGCACGTCTGCACTGTGTGACTCCACTGCAGGGACCCAAGACCTTGGAAAGCATCTTTAAAAATAAAGCCATCCAGGGCATGGACAGCACTTGTGTTGAGTTGTTGGAACGGCATGAACCAAAAGAAACTATGGCCTAGAAGCCATAAAACTATACTGACCGCATCCTCTAATCATTTTTTTGGCACTGAATTACACAAAGTTGTCTTTTCTTATTTTGTTGCACAGATATATGTGACACAGATTATTTATTCATTTTTCAAAAGATCATACCTAAAAATTATCTTTGGAATGTCCCTAGATGTACTGCTAGAAACAACAGCATAAAATTCTTTATAGAACCCAGGGTTCTCCTATTTTCCCTTTGCAAAAGAATTACACATCTATCTCTTCAATTTGAAATGAAAACGTTTATCAAGTGTATACACTTACATAGATAATTTATATATTTATATATGTTTACATTAAGTCTATTTTTCCAAGAGTTTGGAAAACTATGAGAAAAAATACTGCAAGAAAATCTTCTTCACATTTATATTGAGTCTTACAATCCTTGGCATAGCAGTCTCAGGTTTCTATAGTATTTAGAATGAGTACATGATGCATGTGAAATATCATTGATAACAGCTCACATTGACAGCACTGGCTTGAGAATAGTCAGTGAAAATTATAAAATCAAAATTATCAGGTAATGTACAAATAGTGAGAAAGGTTTTTATCAGGCAACTAGCATTTAAAATAAAATAAAAATTATAAACCCTAACTGTTTTCACTACAATTTTGTTACTCTTGTTTCATATTACCTTACAAGCTCATCCCCTCAGCAAAGTGAAGACTGAAAAAAGGAAACTGGACAACATAGACCTGTAGTGTTAACCATCTTACAGTTCCTCTGTCACTAAATAAAATCATGTAAGAAAGACGGAAATATTGCCTAAGCTTATTTAAATGGTATTATGGGTCATATATTATCTGTTTAAATTCAGTGTGAAAACACATGCCAAAAATCTTGCCTCTAAACTCATCTATTTGCTCAAAACGGGCTTTGCGATGCCATTCCAGCTACATGCAGGGAAAAAAAAAAAAAAAAAAAGTTTAAC
>VZTM01002229.1:0-11672 GCA_013400555.1 Jacana jacana
AATGATAAAGTGTAATAATTTAGGACTTGGCAAGTTGAAAGGTGCTATCTCTTTGCGCAATCTCACAGAATCATAATGAAGTGCCTCGGCAGGGAAGGGACAATGCCCCGGAGCTTGTTTCCCACATGTGTTGGGGTGGTTTGTTTCCCCCTCCACGATATTTTTCTGTTTGTTCTAGCACTGTAAAAATTCTCTCAACCTTCCTGCCATTGGTCGATGCATATGCAAGTGATTTAATCAAAATAANAATCAAAATAAATTCAATTATGCTGCAAACAAGAAATTAATAATACCCATTAATATGATCATTGTTGTTCACATCAAAAAAATTTTAGCAGTAGGCAGGATACATAGATCAGAAGCACGTAGGCAGAAACATGCAATGTATATACACTGATAATTTAAAAAATTCAAAATGCCTTTAATCTCACAATGTAATTATTCTGACTGTCAGTCAAATCATTGCTTAAGCAATTTTTATATTGAACCTTAAGAAAGAAATTCAGTGAAAATTATGAAAATCCAAACTATTCAAGTGATTGCTAAATTGCATGGGGATACACTGTTGTTGCTGCTGTGGTGGTGGTGTTTATTGCTGTACTAGATGCGTTAGGTGCTGCACAAACACTGGGTTCTGTAGTGAAGAGAAATTAGGCTTTAAAATCCCCAGTGTGAAACAAAGACAGAAGGACCCCCGTGTTAAGTGATGAAAAGCAATGGGAATTCCTTGCTGCAACTCCAGAGGTGAGGAGAAAATAGGAGGCAGAGTTGTGGCCAAAAATAAATAAAAAAATATCTTCCGTTTTTACACATGAGAAAAGTTAGATAAATGGATAAAGGTACCACAAAAAGAAACCAGTAAGACGCATGAACTGAAGCCTGAAAGGTAAGGATTAGGCCTTATCTTTTGACTCCCATTTCATTCCCTGTGGTATCTAGATCACGCTGCACCCATCACCAGCAGTCATTGCATGTTTTAGTCGCCCATTCTCTGACTGATTAATTTTGGGGAAAGAAAGCATCAACATAGATTATATTCAGTGAGTAGAAACAATATACTCAGTCTACAGCATTTCCTCTCCCCTAAAACTCTGCTGTTCCTAATTCCCAGGTAAACTGGAAGACCTCCTGTAAACATGATCACTATATGATTTTCCATATTTGAGTGGTAGAAGGAAATCCCTTAGGCTGCATGATCAATGTCTGTCTTGCCTGCCCTTTGTAGAAGCCCAAGTACTCAACCAAAAGCGAGTGCTTCTGCACAATACAATAGAACAGACATTGCCTATGGATGGCAATTACCCCAAATAATTTTCATGGAGTTCAGTGGCATTGCTCTTTTAGAGCAGATGGTGTCAGCTGCAGGTTGTTTCACCATGGCTTTTCTTATTTTTAACTCTAAAAACTGTTCCTTTTATCCTTAATGTCTCAGCCACTTTTGCCAAAAAGGCTTTTTAGTTTTGTATTCCTCACAATGGGACACAGAATGGTGTTGAAAGGTATTGTAGCTGGTGTAGCCTGCAGGCACTGTGAAGCTAGGTAGAATACTTCGGCTCTTTCTCACTATTTAATCTTGGCTTGCACTCATACTGACTTATTAAAAACAAAACAAAATGGAAAAACCCAACCCACCCAAATATTCCAGCTTGATTTTTATCATGAAAGTACTTCTGTGCCAAGAAGACACCTGGTTGGTTTCGAAGTGCTGTTTTCCAACATAGCCAAATTTCTTTTTCTTTTTCTTTTTCTTTTTCTTTTCTTTTCTTTTCTTTTCTTTTCTTTTCTTTTCTTTTCTTTTCTTTTCTTTTCTTTTCTTTTCTTTTCTTTTCTTTTCTTTTCTTTTCTTTTCTTTTCTCTTCTCTTCTCTTCTCTTCTCTTCTCTTCTCTTCTCTTCTCTTCTCTTCTCTTCTCTTCTCTTCTCTTCTCTTTTCTCTCTTTTCTCTCTTCTCTTTTATTTTCTTTAGGGCTATGGCAGAATTTTGAGCTCTAAACATCATGTACCTCTCCATAAACAATGCAGATATAGAGAAAGGCTTTTACTTATTGCCCCATTCTGAGATGTAAGGTGCTGACAGGAGAGCACTGTTGTATTAGCCAGCTGAAGATTTGGAATCATCCTGAGCTGTTATGACTTTACCTTTTCATCAACATGTGCCAGGATCTTTACTTATTCATATTTCCAGTATGGTTTCAGACTTCTGCCTAGTGTTTATCAGATCTCTCTTAGTTTATGACCTTGAAAATTTGGAGACTAACTCCTGAACTTTCCTGTTCCAAACCCTACAATTATGGCAATGATGCAAGAGGTCAGGAGCCAACTGGAAACTCAGCTGCAAAAGTGAAATTCAGAACTACAACCATATCATGAGCCCAAATCGGCATTTCCAGAAAAAAAGCTTGGAAGCTGCTATGCTTGTCTCCTAAGAAATTAAGCTGTGGCTGTTGGTTGCTGTTATTGGCTAAAAAATGACAATGTGCTGAACAGTGGAGAGTATGTGGCCCTCATGAGGTCCTTGTGTGATCTTGCAATGAGATGTTTTACCTGCAACCTGCAGAAGTAAAAGAGATACTAAAAGTGTATTGAGGGATCTCCAGGGCAGAATGAGGCTGAAATAACTGCCCTTCAGTGTTATGTTCCTGCAAGAACGCCACTGAGGCTGGCTGTAGGCTCCTTATCTAGTATTCCTGGTGTACATACACAGTTCATCGTATTAAGAGCAGCCCTAGGGGTTTATCTACTTGCCTAGGCAGTCTACAGATTTCCAGTTTTATCTCTTGATAACTTTGCACCAAAAAGAAAGCCCCAGAGTCTCTCCTCCCACAATTCTGATGTTGCTTGCCATAAATGTGTATGGGATTTGTAGTCTGATTTCAAGTGGACTGAGAGCAGGCTTTTATATACCTGGCTGGGTTATGAGATTATCCTGGAATACAGAAGGTCCCTCAAGTGCTCTGTCACATAGTGTGGTTATAATCCCAGTAAGCAAGGGGTATGTTTATATACTATGGACTATAAATGGGGATCTCAGAGTATAAGGGGTTTTGTAGCCTTTTGTTACTTGTTCTTTCCATACCATAGGAACCTTTTTCTTAGTCCTCCATTCATTCATCCTGACCAGGACCTGGCATGTATGGGCTCTGAGCCACTTCATTGCAATTTTACAATGTTTTTTTCATTATGCCACCCTAGATAATGCAGTTTCATCTCAAAAACTCAACGAAGTCGAGTCTAGGTGGTATCTGTATGAATGCCTTCCAAGAAAATGTCAATATCACATAGGAAATAGCACTAGTGATTCATGACAACATTATGACTCTTTGTTTTGAAATACTTCAGAAATATTAAATCTAATCTTTTCTATTTTGAAGAGGTGAAAAAGCTGGCTCATCCTCTTAAGCATCAACCCTGAGGGTTTTGGTTTCAAAGTGGGTTTTATTTTTTTCTGTGTGGGAAACCTCTCTGTCTTGCATGAATCATACTGTGCTGTTGTATTGTATCCCCTTAGTAGTGCCAATATTAGTCCATAGTGGCTCTACCTGAGCCTTTCTCAGTTATTTGTCATGTAGGATGTATTTGGTCATAAATCTCTTGGCCTACCACTCCTGCCTTTGCTGCCAACAGGCTAGTACACTGCACTTCCTCCAGGACACAGTGGGTGCAGAAGACCACTTGGTGTATAACTAAGCTGTGACTTAAGTGAGCTGAGTAGGAAAGGCAGATGACTTCTTTAATATGAATCACCTGTGTTGGAGAAAATGTTGCTGCCCCCCCAAAAAAAGCATTCACTATTGAGAAAATCATTATTGAGAAAATTACTTGCCCACTTGTAGGAGAAGTGGAGGATATGGATCAGGAGAAATGGGATGCTCAGGGAATGAGATTTTAAATCTAAATTAGAATCAACTCTGCACTGTTTGCCATTAAGATCACCATTTCTCATCAGCTTTCATATTTGCATCAAATGGGAGACATGAAGATGAAAGTTTTACCCACAGCTACAAAGTGAGCAAATGATCAGTGCACAATATTTTCCTGGAGTCCTGATTTTGCTGTACTTTCAAAAAACAGTTGTCCTGTCCCCCCCTCTTCTCACTAACCCCACCCCTGGCCCATCCGTCTGTGCAATTTTAGAAGAGGTTTTTTATTATGAATTGAAAAGGAAATAAGAGAGTATTTATCCCATTACAACTGTAAGATGCATCTATACCATCAGAGTCCCTCTCTTCCTTTGCAAGGCCTGCCACATTTGTCAAAAACGTTGTCATCAAATTGGGCCAAGCGAAGATTGAGCTCAAATGCAATTCAAGCAAATTTGGATTAAGGGCTTGCATGGTTTAATGCATGCTCTTTGCCCCAAGGAAGATTCAGAGGGGATGATACGCCAGAGGGTTGTGCTGGAGGGACAGGCTGGAGAAACGGGCCTGCAGGAATCTCATGAAGTTCAACAACAGAACGTGCCAAGTCCTGCACCTGGGGAAGAACAGCCCCATGCACCAGTACATGCTGGGGCTGACTGTCTGGGAAGCAGCTTGACAGAAAGGGACCTGGGGCTCCTGGTGGACTCCAAGTCGAACATGAGCCAATAACATTCTCTTGCAGCACGGAAGGCTACTGGCATCCTGGCCTGCATGAGGGAGAGCACTGCCAGCAGGCCAAGAGAATGGATCTTCCCCTCTACTCAACACTGGTAAGGCTGTATCTGGAGTGCTGTGTCCAGCACTGGGCCCCAGTAGAAGAGGGGCATGGACATGCTGGAGCAGGTTGAGCAAGAACCATGAAGCTCATTAAGGGATTGGAGCACCTCTTATCCAAGGAGAGTCTGAAAAAGCTGGAAATCTTCAACGTGGAGAAAAGAAGGCTTGGGGCCTGTGGCAGGGAGACAGTGTGTGTTATATTGTCACCCATATCCATGTGTTAAACACCTGATGTGGGGGGAGTAAAGATGAAGCCAGACTCCTCTCAGTTCTGCCCAGTGAGAAGACAAGAGGCAATGGACAGAAAGTGAAAGACAGCAAAGTCCACTTCAGCAGAGGAAAAAATATTTTCATTGTGAAGATGGTAAATTCCTAGAACAGGTTGCCAGGAGAGGTTGTGGAGTCTCTATCATGGATATATTCAAAACCTGACTGGATAAGGCCCCGAGCAACCTGCTCTAACTGCTTTGAGCAAGGGGATTGGACTAAATGATCTCTGTGGGTCCCTTTTAATTTCCACCACTCTTATTCTGTGTAGCTGTCCACAGGTAACTGAACTGAATAAACACTGGGGAAAACTAGCTGCCATATTTTGCATTCCTCAGCAAAAGCAAGGTCTATGGAGTGACCTTTTGAGAAGAAAATATAGATGTTCTTTTGAACTCTAGAATTGTTGGTTTGTCAAATCCTCTGCCCAAGAGAAGTGGGAGAAGTCACATGCCTTGAAACTTCTACCAGTTGAGACAATCCTTTCAGAATAATTTTCGAGAACAAGCCTATTTTGGCACAGAGGTGGGCTGCACAGGTCTCTGCCTGTGCAGAGAAACTTCTGTGATTCAGATATTGCAACACAAAGGGACACATGTATAAAGCAGTATATTATTTGTGTTACGTGTACATGACAGTGACTCAAATCTACAGTTTAAACGTACCTCAAAAAAACCCCAAAAATTCATCATCAAGCGACTTGCTTTGTGCTGTTGTTACCTGGAACAGTTTGAGCTGGTCCTCTTATATTCTAGATAATTTATCTGGAGAGATTTATCTGGGTAATGCTAGCAGACTGTAGGAAAGCAAAAAGTGTAAAGCCAGGTTTGCTAGTCTAGCTGTGCTCTTCCAGGTGCCTGGAACGCTTATTCATTCCTTACATATTTTGCCTATGTGCAGGACCTGAAATTGGAGGTTTTGTTGGTTTTGTTACTGTTTATGCCTTCAAATATGCCTAAAACTTTTAGAGAAAGCTGGGCATCAATGCCTGCTACCATATGCTGTGAGTTCGCTCAGCTATTGCAGGGGAAAAGGCAAAAGACCTCTGATTTAGCAGCAAAGGAGTATTTCTGCTTACCTACTGCTGTTTTTACTTCATGGCCCCTCATTAATTTTTAATTAGTTGCTGGTTAACTCCTTAACTCAATTCACTCTAATTAATTAACGTGATAAGATACAATACCCTAATACACCTATTAATACAAATGAGGGGAATCAACTTTGCAGCACACCTGTTCTCAGTAATCTGCGCAAATGCTGGTGAATTATCATTGCCTCTCAGAAATAACATCCACAGTGACATCTTGTTATTCCTTGTTGCTGGCTGATAGAAGCTCATGTTATCACATTGCACAGGATGCTTTGGAAAATACAGTCACTGTGGCTGTGAACTATGGCTGAACTTCATACATCTTGAAGAGAGAGCTCTAATTTGCATGTGACCCCACCAGATCTGTCTGAATTTATGGCCTGAAATGCTATAATACAAAAGTGTCTCAGTATCAATCAATGTATTAAATATTGCTAAGGTTCAAAGGGCAAAATCACAAGAGACAAAGCAGGAGTGGACTTGAGTGTGATGGCTGTGAGTTGATTCTCTGTACAAGCAATAGTACCCCCGAGGTCTGCTCTGGCCCACTGAAGGTCATACTGGCCACCCATGACAGAGGGGTTTCATAGCTGGATGCCAGCTTTTTTAACCACAAAGTGCCTGCAGGAGAGGTGCTAAACTTGCAACATTCTGACCTTCATCAGAAGTTGTGAAAGAGGAAGAGTAGGCAGACGATGTAAATTTTATCTAGTGAAAAATGTTAAATATTGCTGCCTAATATATGCCATCTCTTCTCAAAACTGTTATGCAGATTTGATTAATTTCCTCCTCTTCACAATAAAAAAAATAATTAATTGCAATACTTGTGTTCTCATTTAGCTCTGATGTGAGTCAGTCATTGCCCACGGGGTCAGATGGGGAAGGTGAGGCATACAGGCTTCTTAGAAGTCAGTGAATCCACTGCAGAATGTGGACTGAAAAAAAAACCCAAAAGATTCATGTTTCCAATTGGGAGCATGAAGTATAAGAACATCTCCCACTTTGCCCCTTTCTCACTTCCATTGCCTTGCAAAAATCTTTAGCTTGTTTAAAATTTGTATTCTAGAGCTTAAGCTTTGGTTCTCTGAAAAAGTTGAGTTAATGCTTAAGCCCAGAGCCCTGGCATTTTGCATGTGCAGGAAAAGGCAGAACTGAAATCCCCAATAGCAGTTTCGTATTCAGGCTGTGGCTACACAAAAGCTACTCCTAAATGTATGTGGACAAGCTATACCACCCAACACTTTCACCCAGTTTTGCCCAACCTTGCAAACAGAATATCTTGTCTTCCAAAAGTAATCCACAATTGCTGATTATTTTTGGTATACTATTCCTCTAGTTTTATAGGTTTTATAGAGCTGCCACCTCTAATTTATGCTCTGCTGCTTTCTCCTGTACCACCTGCTCCAAAGGAGAACATAAAACGTCTAAGTGATACACTTCTCTGCCTTTTTCACAGACGAGTTTATAAAGTCTTAGATACAAAAAGCAATTTCTTGTTCATTCATGTAAAATCTGCTGACCAGAATTCAGGATTTCACTGTTCTTGCACACTTGCAGAACGTCTGCAGTAGATATGATATGATATTTACCAGCAGAAGTAGGGAGGTGATTGTCCCCCTGTACTCAGCACTGGTGAGACCGCACCTTGAGTATTGTGTCCAGTTCTGGGCACCTCAGCACAAGAGAGATATCGAGGTGCTGGAGCGAGTACAGAGGAGGGCAACAAAGCTGGTGAGAGGCCTGGAAAACAAGGCTTATGAGGATCGATTGAGGGAGTTGGGGTTGTTTAGTCTGAGGAAGAGGAGGCTGAGGGGAGACCTCATCACTCTCTACAACTGCTTGAAAGGGCACTGTAGGGAGGTTGGTGCTGGTCTCTTCTCACGGGCAATGAGTGACAGGACAAGAGGGAATGGCTGCAAGCTGCAGCAGGGTAGGTTTAGGCTGGATATTAGGAAGAAGTTTTTCACGGAGAGAGTGGTCAGTCAGTGGAATCGGCTGCCCAGGGAGGTGGTGGAGTCACCCTCCCTGACTGTGTTTAAGAACAGATTAGATGTGGTGTTGAGGGATCTGGTGTAGGGGAGAACTTGTAGAGTAGGGCTGATGGTTGGACTTGATGATCCCAGGGGTCTCTTCCAACCTAAATGATTCTATGATTCTATGATATGATATGATTGGTATGCTCCCAGAGATCTGTATATCACCAGTAACCTCTGAGAGCACAATATGAAGAAACTAACACACCAGTGAAAAACAGAAAGGATGTTTTATATAAATTTGGTTAAAATATCTTTGGAACAGATTGCTGAAATAAGTTATGAAGACTGATGGAATTCAATAGCCAGAGGGGCTCTCTTCCTGTTCCTCAGTAGAGATAGCAATGTCCAGAGAAGGGCAACGAAGCTGGTGAGGGGTCTGGAGAATAAGTCTTATGAGGAGAGGCTGAGGGAGCTGGGGTTGTTCAGCCTAGAGAAAAGGAGGCTGAGGGAGACCTTGCTATCTACAACTACCTGAAAGGAGGTTATAGAGAGGTGGGGGTTGTCTCTTCTCCCAAGTCGCAGGCGATAGGACAAGAGAAAATGGCCTCAGATTGCACCAGTGGAGGTTCAGGTTGGATATTAGGAAAAAAACTTTTGCAAGGAAAGGGTTATCAAGGATCAGAATGGGCTGCCCAGGGAGGTGGTTGAGGCACCATCCCTGGAGGTATTCAAAAGACAGGTTGACATGGTGCTCAGGGACATGTTTTAGTGATGTTTTTTTTTGCCAGAGTTAGGTTGATGATTGCACTAGATGATCTTAAAGGTCCCTTCCAACCTAGATGATTCTATGATTCTATGACTGGCTTATTGTAGCTTAGTTAGGTACAAGTTTGTTTTTGCACCAGAAAACATGCCTTTCAGGTTTAATGCTCTATGGGTTAAAATTTAGTATGCTTGAAAATGAGAAGCAATATTGAGAGTTACATCCCAAGTCCATGTAGAACTGTTAGAAATGGAAATAAAAGAGTCAGAAGAGAGAAGGATGGGAAGTTATATGGCAAAAGAGACTGAAAATTTGTATGCCAGGTGTACATCAGCCTTTAGTTGAGGAGAAGCTGAACCATACTCTCATCTGCTGAATGCAACCCTGATGTTTTGGCTTGTATGATGGGGAGAATGGTATCTGGGATGCCACTGTCATCCTAGAGGAGTGGCACCTAGCAAAGTGTGAAAAAACAAGTGAGGCTATGAAAGTCAGTTGGTGCAGTGTTCTGGCAGCCTCCTTCTTACCGGTAACAAAAGGGAGGTCTCCAATAGGAAGGGCAGCATTTCTCCTCATGGCAGGTGGCAGGAGTGCCAAGAACAAGCCCTGTTCTTAGAAACAGAAAGGTGTGGTTTTGCAGGAGGAAAAGATAAAAATGGGAAAAGAAAAAAAAAAAAGCTTCTCCATTTTATAGCTATGAGCACCGCAGCTGACCTGAAACTGAACAATTCAGGAAAGACAAACACCCTCCTAGAAACCACATAAAAATTGCTAAGGGACTGCTCCTGATGAAGTCAGTGGGACTTTTTGCCCGATATATTGAAATGCTTAAATCTCTAGAATAAAGAAAAAGAGGAAAAAAATGGAAAAGCTGTGACGTATAAGTTTGGGTTTCATCTTACAGCTTAGTTGTTCAAGGACCTTCACTGATTTTCAAAGGCTTACTCTGTGTGGTTGAGCAATATTTTTCTCTAAGCTTAGATTGCGGTGTTAGATTCTTAATAATTTGCAAACATAAAGGTACATGGGGCCAGATCTTTCTCTTATTGAGGTAATGAGCAACACTTCTCACTTATTTCAAGGGTCTTTTAATCTTTTCAAGGCCTTTTTAATTAAATGAGTTATTTAGTATTTGTACAGCACTTTCAAAGTACATAGAGCTACGTAAGTGTTAAGTAGTGTTATTATTCACCTCATTATCATTTACGTTTCCCATAAAACTAGCTATGACTTAGCTGCTGTTAAGCTCCTTAGTTCTCAAGGAAAACTAACATTAGAAAATACTATTTTTTTTAGCCATGTCAAATGACTGATTACTACTACTGATTACAGCAGTGATGATATTGTATGAGCAGTAGTTGAACCAATGTAGAGGACAACTGTAGCTACACTTCTTCTTTAAGAAACTGTACACTTAAGAGTGGCTGTGCTGAACTTGACTGTGATGCTCTTATTTTCAAGCACAGATACATAAAAACGATTTGTCATTGCTCTGGGATTTTTTTTACAGTCACTAACATTGATGCACACCATGCATGTAAACAGATACACCCTTGGAAAATTATAGCTATACACCTAAAATACTGGTGTTAGTGATCAGAAGAGGTACAGGGCAATGGAAGGTCCTTCCTACAAGGCACTTGCATTATGCCCCTGCATACATATTTCATGGATGGGGCATTTTAGCTAACACCGTCATAACAAATTGGTTTCTGTGTAAGTGCAAGATGCCAGTTGCATTTGAAAGTTTGTGCTTTTGAAGATTCTATGATGGACTGAATAATTCTTGTTTAAAGTTAGGTGTGTGCATGATTTGGTATAGAAGACATTTGGAGGGGGGGTTAGGAAAATGATCTGATTTTGCTGGGAAGAGGTACAATTTTAACTTCATTTTTGGGAAATTAGAATTATACTTGCATTCTAAAACATGTTCTGCTAAGTTTCCTCTTGAATAGGTAAAGCAATAAATACAAAAGTCTACCCTTAAATATGTCAATAAAGCTATCCTTTGTATATGTGTGTGTATATATACCTTATCCACACAGTCTCTGGATGTTTTGATGTAAAAAAACAATTTTATTATATGCAAATATTTTGGATTAATAGAAGTGAGATCAGATTATATTGTGCATGCCCCTAAGGTAAATGCTGCATAGCATTATGTAGGCTACATAAATACTCGTCTAGCTCTTAGTTAGCTTAGTTAGCTCTTTAGGTTTAGTTGTAACAAAAGTACCAGATGAATATTTTAGCTCTTGAAGTTTTTAAAAGAAATGTATGGCTACAGATGGGATATAGTCTATGGCTTTTTATTTCTTAAATAAATAATGTTAATTCTACATGTACACAGTGAAGAAGAGGGCCCTTTATTCAGTTCAGACTTCATAAAGAAAATCACATAAAATCTTGGTAAGGTTCTTGGCACTTTGAATGTAAGGGTTACCAGACACAATAATAGGTTACTGCACATGAAACAGCCCAAGATATAATTAAACCTTGCAGGTGAATGGCATTAATTTGTGTCTCTGCTGTATTATTCTTATTACTGCTGTTAATAATATCTGACATTTTTACAACATCTTTCTTCTGAAGATGCAAAAAGGACTTTAAAAAGCTCATTTAAGTTTTATAACAACCTGTGTGTGATATAACCCTTTAGGTAAAAATAAATATATAGGGAAACCATGGCAGTGGCTTGTTTAAATGTACACAATGAGTTGCTGCTGACTGGGAAGGGGACAGGTTTTCTGACTCTTAATCTACTGTTGTGTCTAAATGACTTATGTCCACCACCACCAGGATTCTTCTAATGTAAAGGGAATTATATTTATCTTTCAGAGTCACATTTCCTTTCAAATGCCTGTTCAAATATTGCTAGGAG
>VZTM01002229.1:12184-36680 GCA_013400555.1 Jacana jacana
TTTTGCAACCTTGAGAAATATTGCTAGGAGAAAATAAAGACTAATGTTCGTGGATACCTGCTCACTGCAGTTATTGAAATGGTCTGTCATGCTGAACCTTGGAACAAGCAGCTTTCATTGTCCATCATGACTTTACCTTTCCCCAGAAGAAGATTAGCTGTATGGATTATTTTTTTTTTCCTTTAGGTTAGGAAGGTGGGACAACAGATCCCACAGCAGACGTTTAGGCAACCATAAACAACAAAATGTATTCTGAGCAAAAGATGTGGTAAAGGGACAAAAAGTAAAAAACTTAAACCCTGTACTTGTGCTAATTTTCTCTTTAACACAAAGCTTTGCAAATTTTGTTTGTTCATTAGGTTCTTTGAATTGCATCATTTTATAAACTTGCTTTTCTGGGGTGCTCTAACATCAAATCAGCATCTTCTTTATCTTCTGTAGTTGNCTGAAAGAACAGGCTTTTACACGGCTTCTTAAAAAATTTTAAAAACCCACAGGGTAATGTTATTTAAATTAATTTTAAAAAAACCACCCCAAAGTGGGAAAGGCAAAGTTAAATTTCACTAGAATCAAAACAGAAGTTTTAATAAAGCTGTACTCTGAATAAACCCAAAGTCAGCACCAGCAGAATAGAAGACAGAAAGTGTTCTTATTTCTTACAGTACACAGTTCTTGAGTACTTTCTACTGTTCACACTATTGAGTTATCTTCCTGTCTAGCTTCCCTATTATCTGTGGAAATAAAGGACTGCTGTTTTCCATGTAAAAATGAAACATTATTGAAAAGACTGGTAGGTTTGGGATTTTTTTTGAGAAGTGACTGACTTAAAATATTTTCCTCCATTCATGTGTCACATATGGAAAATACCATAATTGGGGAAAAAAAAAAGCATATACATTTATGATACTTAACATCCCGTTGTAGGAAGCAAGTGGACACATCTTGCATTATCATTTAGATTGTTTTAGGATGATGGAATTAACTTTTTTTACAGTACCAAGTTCTGTATAGATAATTTTCCAAACTGAAGGAAATGTAGTGAAAAATAGAGCATGAGCAGGTGTTCTGAGCAGTTTAGGAAAAAGCTAGAGCCCTGGGGCAAAGACATGTACACATGTCCCATGTACATGTAAGAGTTTATAATAAAGAATCTGGGAAACTGAAGGAGTTAATTAAAGAAGTGCCAATCTTTAAATGACGTGAAGGCAAATATATAAAACCAAGTTGTTCACAAGGAGTTTTGGACCTTTCCAATATGGTTTCATCCAAAGATCTGTAGTTTCTGTCATGATTATTGAAAACATTGAAATGAAAAATGAAGCCTTGGCTTTCAGTCCTTGATATAAAAAGTTCCCTGTCCTTACTTAAGAAAGTAAATTGCCCATGAATTCTTTACTGCCACATCCAAGAAGGCCTAAGTATTAACCTTATTCCCAAAGGTGAAAAGGTTAATATTTTGGCTATAAATTTGTGATTTATAAATGGCATGCAGATGATCATAGTAGAGTATCTGACAAAAATATAAGAAGCAAGGTTAGATTGGAAATTTGAATACTACTGAAAAAAGACTCAAATTGTCCAGTCTGAGACTGAGTGTCAATGGTATTTTGATGAGCCACCACTGAGAATGAAGTCATGATGAAATCTCTCATTGCTGTCAGCTGGGGGAGGATTGAACGAAATGGAGTAGTGTATAAAGGCTCTAGGATGGTGGTTTGTAAGATACTAAATGTCTAACAGGATGAAAGGATCTGATTTATTGAATAAGAAACCTAGGAGACAGGTTGTTGATATTGGTTTCAGATTGGCACTGGCATTAAGGAGTATATGAAAGTTTATTGCTTACGCTTATAATATAGCCCACGCCAATCTAAGAATAGGACAGATTGTTTATATGTTTTTAAAGCATCATTTCTTGTTAATAGTCAGTGGCACATTAAGCTGAAATAAGAGATGGGGAGTGCATGGTACCGCCTTAATATCAAATGTGAGCAAGGTGCTAAATAAAATAATAGATATCTAATGGCTTCCACTTTTGCACCCACCACTTCCTTGACTTTGATTAGTACTTAGAGCACACAGTTTCTAATCTCATGCATCTAAGAGGCTCATCTTGAGAAGAAGTCCTCCATCCAGAAAGGCAAACTGCTACAAAACTTCCTGTCACTGTAAGATGTTTAATTTTTTGTGTGTGTGTTCTGGTGCTCTAAATTGGAAGGGAATTGACTATTTGAGGCAAAGCACACCGATTTTATATTAGACGTTCTATAAGGAGGTACTGTGACTGCCTTTATTTTTTCTAGCTGGATATCTTTTAATAAAGACTGGAAATCTCAGTTATCAGTCCACATAAGACTATCTCATTTCCTTGGTTTGGGAAAAAAAGTTCAGAGAATAGGATTCAAGTTCAAGGAAACAGGAATCTTGGCAATTTTGGGCCCTGACTTAATTAGAAATGCAACGATTAGAACCGCTGTTATGTCAGCATTTCTACCTCCACTCCTGCACAGAAAATTACCCACTGAAGGTGGAACTTTAAAATGTGTCAGGATGTGGAAGAGGAAGATTGAAAGCTTGGGTCGCGTATAGCTATCATCAGCAACTGAAATTCATGTACAAACACGCGACAAGAATGACAAGGACGCACACCTTATTTAATTCCACTGAAACACGCTGGATTAGGAGCTCTCCAGAGGGATACACTGATGAAGAAGGTCAGTGGTTTGCCAGGAAAAAGGCCCCTTCTTGCTTGGGAAAGCTGGGGCTGGAGGGCTTTTCTAGAACTTTGAGCCAACTTAGAAACTGCTACAGAGATACTACTATAATTGTATTCCTCTTCTTTCCTCTCCATCCCACTCCCCACCCCCATGTCTCTGATGTTTTAAATGGGTAAGAATACATTAACAGCAGAATTTATTGGCAGATATATGAGACTCATACATATATATCCTTTATCTGGACAGTCATATGAGTGGAAGACTTTAAATTTTATTCCCACCTTCTCTTGGGATTTTGGGAGATAATTTACTGAATCTACAAGCAGATGAAGTTGTTCTCTTCTTCTGTTCAATTTAAGTCTTTTTTTTTTCTCTTTAGAAAATATTCAGAGTATTTGGGCTGACTGATTTTTCTTCTGGTGAAGTCTTCTGATTGTTCTTATTCATAGATCAGCTTTCCTGTTTTTGTTAAGAGAAACTACCTTATCTTTAGGAGGGTGGGTAGGGTATTTTGTTTTGTTCCAAAATTAAGTCTGACTCAGCCAGGTGTGTTTTAGCATCAGGTTTGTTCACTGTAGTTTATTGAAACAGGAAGATTATTTTCGTTTTGCATAGAAATTTGGGGATCATTAGCCAAAGGATGTGGGGAATTCTTCTAGCCTCAAATTTGTCACTATTACACACCCACACCCACAAGTTAATTATTTCACTTTGCTGCCATACAATGAATGCAGGCTCTTAGAAGGTGCCAGACTGACAGCTTTGAAGTCTACAGAACAGGTTTTGCAGAGACATCAGCAGTCCCATTTTTCCTCCTGCACTTCAATCTTTCTTAAACACTGTGACTGCTTGGCTGTAAAATAGCCTAGGTTATACCCAGAATTTCGGGATAGCTTACCATCTCCTAGGATGTTCTGTTCTTTCCCTGTCCAGAACTGTCCCAGTTATATGGCCTTTTTCTTCCTTAGTTAATTTGAATACTGTCTCAGTTTGGCAGCTATTGCATGAAATGAACTCAAATTGTAGTGTTGCCTTGTAGACTGAATGGGCAGTGACACTGGCTTCCTTTTCCTGCTCCAGAGACTCCCCTCCAAATTGCCATAGAGACCTGCTCCTGTGGGCAGTTTGCATTCTCACTACCTGTCCTCAGCCTCACCGCAGATAAAGTTGAGGAATCAGGTCTTCTGGGCTATTAAATCAGCACCTCTCACAGCTGCCAGTTTCACAGATCAGCTCTCAGTTATGCAGCATAATGGCAGTGCTAGAATAACCCAAATAAAACAAAACCAAGGCTGATACAAAAGGTAAATAAATTAGGCAGTAAGGATATATTTAGTGTGCTCACCTTTGAAAGGCTGGTAAGCAGATTCCTGTAGAGAACAGAGGCAGCTTTAAGCAGGCAGAATGGGGCTGGGTGCCAGGGGGATGAACGTTGCTCCATTCAGATGTGGTGCTGCGGCCAGGAGGGACAGAGGAAGGCAAGGCCTGGTGAATCCACATCATGGGTAATCCATCCAGGTATCATTGAGACTTGCATGAAAAAAAATTATTTTTCATTGGAGATATTATGTCTTTAGGGAAATACACTGCTAGTCCTAATCAAAAAGTGGAAATAGACAGTCAATGCTCCATGGCATTTTAAGTAAGGGGATTGTTGCTGATAGAAGTGGCAGATTATTCTCTTTTGGCAAAGAGAAAAAAATGCAGTTTTACGAGAGGTACAAATTCTTGTTTAGCTGTGATAAACAAATTTTGCCCAGGGCCAGAGAGGCAAAACTAAACTTTCTCCTCCCCATCTCTAGCCATATCACTCTGCAGCTGCGCAATTCTCCAGGGATAAGCTCATGCACACACTAACTAGCTCTCAAACAAAAAGCTTCATTCTTTGTTTTTGGCAGTGAACGCAGCAAGATGCAACAAGGCAGGCACACAGGTTGTGCTGAATCCTTTGGGATGATCTCTCCCATGAACCTCCTGGGGGTAGGAAGGGAGCAGCATCCTTGCTTGCCTGTTACTGTCCGGTACCCTTTCCCAGCTGTGTTGCTGAGCGTAACTGCATTCAAAATGGTCTTGCTTAGTCTGAGAAAACAGGGCTGAGTAACCGAAATATCAGTCACTCTCCTTGCTTTTGACTTCTAGGGTCTTGCATTTAGGTACCTAGATACAGCACAACTGAGTACCACAACAGCTTGCACAGGTAGGTCAGCCACAAACAAGTAAAGACCTATACAACAATGTGAAGGGTGCAAAATAGACTATCAGACATGCAGAAAGCTAATGTGGATCCAGTATAAAGTGAGATCAGAGCAAGAGGCCTGAGCAGTAGGAACTCCACCTCAAATTTCCTGTGTCTAGGCACAGTTATCAAGAGAGTTGCAGTAAACAAACTTACTAGCTGTCTGTGTCCTGATCTTCATGCTACTGTGGTTGGAACTGGGAAGAAACATGAAGCTATGCATGGATATGGTTTTGATGGCACTGATTTCTATAAACATTACAGAATATGAACATCTATACCGATACTGTTGACTTTAGCCACATACAAGGTCTAGTAACAGTGAATGCTTTAATGTTGTTGGCTTTGCTCATTCCACCTTGACAAATTATGGATGATATGTTTAATTTCCCATTACTGAACCTGACTGCCCCTTAGATTATGGGAGGACTTTTATTTTCTTTTGCTGATGGAGAACTGAGGAACATTGTAGGGCTGTGCCCAAATTATATAGGAAGGTATGGCAGAGCAGGTAACTGAAATGAGCTTTAGCTGAACCCTATCTCAGTTCTTTCATGCATATCTTCAATCCTGCCGAATTCTTCCTCACATATCAAATTCATCCAATTTTGCTTGAAAGGGTAAAGGCTCTCTTAATGCCATGAGGTCTGAAAGATCTATCCTTTCTTCCTTGCTTCATTAAGGTCTTCAGGGAAATAACAAGAGACTGTTGGCTTCAACACTGAGATTATGCTGCAGGTACCTGTCTTTCACAAAAGATGCAAATAGTAATTTCCCTCGTATTTTTGATGTCTGAGAGAAATAAACATGGAGATGAATTGTGTTCAAGTAGAGAAGTGGTATAAACAAGAATAAACTGTGATTATGCTTTCCATCTCTGTTAAGGGCTGCTGTACTCTGTCAAGCTGAGAAGCAGTGCTTGTGCCCTGCAGGGACAGACTGCTTCTGAAGACAGCAATGGCAAAGAAATTCCTTTTACATTTTATTTAGTCAAAAGATTTTTGTCTTTATGGTTGGATTAGTTAGTCACCAGCATCTCTTGACTGAAGCTCTCAAATATACAATCTGAGCTAGTTCTGCTTAACTCAAACACAGTCTGCCTTATAGGCAAGGAAGGTGACGTAATAAACATGGAATAGCATCTCACACTAGTGCTCCGTGGGATTCCTCCTCAGCTTCTGATGCACTTCAAAGCTCCATAGCCGGCTGGTCTCCAGCTGTCTTACAAACAACTTCTTCACCCATGAAGCACGTTGTGGGTAGGGGCAGTTGTTTCACAGGAACCCAGAATACATTGTGTTCCCAGCATAGGTTCTTGCCTGACTTTACCTCTGGGGAACAGGAAGAGCCTGAGCTAGACTGTCCTCAGAGCTGTTTGCAAACTGTTCTCAGAAACAATGGCTGATGATTCATCTGGCATCGTCATCAACAATCTCCAGGCCTGCCTTTTAACAAACCTTCCCAAGATAAAGGAAGGGGACCTTCCCCAACAGAATGGTGTTTCAGTGGTGGATCTACAGAAGAGTAATCTAGGCTTAAGAGTGCTTGTAATCAAATGATTACATGTGCTTGCCTGAGGTCAGACAGTAAGCTAGTTTAGCAGCTCTGGGGACCCTTGTTCCTCTGTTGTGCTCACATGACATGAGCACACTGACTCATCCATGTGTGGGGATACATAAATGCCTGCTTATAACGTGTTTTTGCAAGTTTTAATAATAAAGCCAGATCTGTGAGGTTGCAAGCCTTTCTATGGCAACGGAACACCGTTGTCACCAACATTTTGACTTAAAACTTGTTATAGTTTGAAAAGAAACCTCAGTTCCCCCTTTTTTTTTTTTTGTTTATGTTAGTAACGCAGAAGGTCACTGGTTTAATGTGCGTAACCTTTTAAAGTTATTTCTTTGAGTAAACATTTGCTGGAAGATATCCTGTCTGGGTGATATCTTTTGCAAATGCCTGATATTATGCTACCTAAACAAACTTCCCTTTGGTGAGCCCAAGACAAGACATGGGGTGGCCTTTCTAGAGGTATGCATCCTGGTGTAATGACAGTCCAAGTGATGTTACAGTATGTGAACATGAAAGATCCCAAAGTAGGGCAAATTGATGGTGTTTGCCTTCAGCGGTAGCTAGCAGTGAAAGGATGGCGATGATTGTTGAAGACTAAGATATATTAATGAAGGAAGCTTGTCCTACTCATCAAGGATGTGAGTTGACAGAGGTTTGATATCATGCTGGCATCCCTGGGAATTAAATGTATCTGGTGAGGAGAGGCTGCATAAGCCCATAGAGAAGACATCCACCCCAAATCAAACTTAAGGATGTCTGCAACATGAAATACTTTAAATATTTACCTCAGGGTGTTAGAACCATACTTTAAAAAAAAGAACCACAGCTGTCTACTGTACCAAAAAAAAAAACCCCAACCCAAAAAATCCTGTGGAAAGAGGACTAAATACTGGACTAAAGAGGTGAAACAAAAAGAAGTGCAAATGAACAAAGGAAACCTTCAGCATAGGACTGCAGGCGATGCTTGTGGTTGTTAAAGCACACATGACTCTGCCAGAAGAAACTTCTTTCTTTCTGTTGTGTGGTTTTCTTTCTTTTTTTAATAAGCTTTTAACTAAAAGTTATCCCTGTTAGACTAGTGGATGTAAATAGTTATCATAGGGGAATATTAAAATCCTTGAAGCTCAGTTAATTAACAGCATGTTATTTTTAAGTAGTGAACTTCAGCTTAAAAACCCCAAATCCTTCAAAAACTTTTTTTCTCTTTCTTATCTTCTTCTCCTGCACATCAGTAGATTGAATCAGTGCTGGGTGTTTACTTATGTTTCCTTAAACACCAAAAAGGCAACAAAAGATTTTTAAACACTATACATGTTACACTTCATGGAGGTGGGAGGGAAAGGTAAAGAAAAGTGCTATTTTAGAAGATGCATCAACTCACACACTTTCCTGGAAAAGACAACAGGGCAAAGTTTAAAAAAAAAAGAAACAGCCATGGAAAAAAAATCATTGACAAGAGAAGCCTGTGTTGCTGTGTCACCTTCCATGTCATATGAAAATACTTCTTCCAAAATTTGAAAGCATTTTTTAGAGAGCAGTCAGAAGCATATTGGTTTTTTTCTTTTTCCCTTTCAGAGCAAAGCAAAGTTCCATCCACCCGTGCTGTCTGTCTCTCTCTGTTTTTTTTTTTTTTTCTCTCTTTAAAAAAAAAAAGAAAAAAAGAAAAAAAGAAAAAAAAAGTTTTGAGAATTTCATTTTTCTATTCACTGCAGTCCTGGCCAAAGTAAAGCCCTCTTTTACATTGACGTCAAGATCTTTACTGAGATTAGGGTTTCATTTCTCTATTGCAGCAATTAGCTAGGGAATGTATAAAAGGCTTCAGGGAAGCAAGCTAGGACTCCAGAGGGGAAAGCACTTTGCACCATAGGCAGATAGCAAGAGAGAGGGCGAGAGGAGGAAGGCAGGAACAGAGAGAGGCGGGGGGAAGTTGGGAGGGGGGNAAAGGAGAGGTCTGCTCAGTGCTTAAATAGCTGAGGAACAATGGGATAGTGCAGGAAAGTTAACAATTAACAGTCTCAGCTTAAATTTTGTAACTGCAGGGAACTGGAAACACAGCTGCCTCTCTCTTCAACAAAATCAGGTCTCCCGGTTAAGGGAAGGATTTTTGTTAACATCTTACTTTCTGAAAAATAAGCAGCTCCGAGTTGAATGAGTATCATGCTGTTACGGTTTTAACCAGCCTGCTCATATTTAACTATCTCTGCTCGTTTTAAGGAGAGAGGCTGAGAGAGGGGTAACGAAGCTTTTGAAATGCGTTTTACTTTACTTTTTTAAATGAGGGTACAGGGCAAAAAAGGGAGCTGAAGGTACCCGGCTGAAGAGAAGCAGCAAGGAAGATGGGTCTGCTAAGTGTGGATTTGCTGATCACGCTTCAGATCTTGCCGGTCTTTTTCTCCAATTGCCTCTTCCTTGCGCTCTATGACTCTGTGATCCTCCTGAAGCACATGGTGCTATTTCTGAGCCGGTCTAAGTCTGGGCGCGGTGAGTGGCGGAGGATGCTGACCTCGGAGGGGCTGCGCTGCGTCTGGAACAGCTTCCTCCTGGATGCCTACAAGCAGGTGGGTACCCGAGGATGGGGACCGGCAGGTTGGGGTGGGTAAGCTGTGCTGAACATCCCTGTTGTCAGGGAGAAGGGAAAAACTCTGTGCGGTGCAGGCTAGCTCCTATTTGATATTCGCTTTGACGGGAGAGCTATAAGCTGAAAGGGCAGTACTTTGTAAGCTGGGGCTAAGGCTTCATGAGATTCCAGAGCTGCTGGCTCTCCTCTCTGCCACTAACCCTCCGTGCAGCCCCGGCCATCTCACTTGGTTTGGCCGTGCCTCAGTTTCCCCACCACTAGGAATAATGTTCTTCATGCTTACAAAGTATTTCAAGATTTCATATAATTTTAAAATGCTCTAGGTATTTTCACAGGTGTTGATTATTTGTTTGCCATATGAGATCCTCAGAGATTGTACAAAGGCTGCATCTTTAGATAGAGCTCTACATAGATGTCATCTGTGTAACATGGATAGAACAGTTTAACTTAATGTGAAAGATAGAAATGAACCCTTGTCATTACACTGGCATTTTCTATTACTCATATGTTAATTTTTACAGTGGTGGAAGCATCCAGGTAATAGTAAAACTGAGCATTGAGCCTTTTTGCTTCATGAAAGCAGTGACAGAGGGACATGTCAGAGATTAAAAATGAGCTTGACTAGCTGAGGGACAGCTACCTGGTGATTTAAGTTAATAAAGCCAATAGCACTTAGGCAACATGTACTTTTTTTTTTTCCTTTTAAGTTTTGTACAAACATTACCCAGTGGTACTGCCCGGGTCTCATGAGGTAGTTATAGTTCCCTTTTATAGATTGAAAAGGTGGACCCAGAAAGATGAAATTTCTTGCACAGGCCACCCAGTTAGTAAGTAGAAAAACTGGATTCAGAGCTCTGTGGCTTCCAAAACAGTGCTTAGTCTGTTAATGTGTTGTCTTATTTAGACCATCTAATTTAACATATCCCATGTGATGTCATGAGGTCCAAATGATAGCTATGTATCTTCTGAAATATTTCTTTTTCTATCACCTTCCCCCCAGTCCCTTTTCACTACCCCAAAATGGCTTTTGTATTTGGTCTCGCCTAGAGATGTGAAGAGCTGGTGGTGTTAGTGTTTGCTGGCTTTGTGATATGGAATACAAGCTGCTTAGCCTGAAACCCAAGCCACAGGGACATTAATTTTCAGTGTAAGACAAATATAAATAACATTAACTTTTGCCAAATGGGTCAACCTCTTACTGCCACCCTAGGAATCAGCCAGCTGGCTACCCAAATGAGGTAACGCTGAATGAAGCTCTGTATTCTCCTAGCCCTTCGAGCTTCTGTTTCGAGTCTCTTCACAGGCATTAGTAAGTAAATTTTACCCTAGCCATGTAAAATGAGCAGGTGAATGCAATTGTTCCCATTTTACAGACAAGGCAAGGCAGCTAACACATGATTTGGCCAAGGCTCCAGGTTCTCACATGTTCAAATTGTATGTGGCTCAGGGTCTGGAGAAGGTGTGGAGATGTAAGGAACCTTTTCAATCTAATTTTCAATCTAATTTTTCTTAAATGACAAAAAAAAATATTTAAAATAAAGGTGTCACATGCCTTTCTGTACTTTCCAAAGTCATACTTTGCCTTTTCCTCAGTACTGTTGATGTCAACCATAGAAGCTACAGGGAGGAAGACTCGGTGCTATTCTTGGTGCTGGCAATGAAGCACATACTAGTAATTAAAAACTCTCCCTTATCACCATGGAATGACCTAACCAGTCAGGCTGATTGGGCTTTAGGGTCCCTAGAATGAATTCTGGACCTCAGTAAACATCACAGAAAAATACATATAAACACAACTAAATTTTATCACCTTGTTGCAAAAAGAGGAAAAAAACCATTCATGCCAGCTATCCTTAAGATGAAGTGAATTGTCCAACAATTCAGTTGTCCAACAATTCATAGAAAGGCTTTGTTTTCCTTAAGACAGTTATGGGCCATAATGACAGAAGATCATTAGGAACCATTGATTGTCACAGAAATATAGGTAAGTGTAGAAATCAAGTTATAGTGAGAACTCAATTAACTGAGGAGCAATATTAGGAGAAGAGTCAGCACCTCCACAGTAGAGAATCATCTTCTGCTACTTCTGTAAGAAAGAGAAAGAAAAAATGTTTCATCTGGAAAGCTGTATTGCTAGAGTTGTAAAGATTTGAAATATACCCATGTTTTTCTTAAAAAGCATGAGAAATGGTGAAATATATTAAAGACCATCCCACAAAGCAACTTTTTCCTTAAAAGTATCTTTTTCTAAATCCTGAATAGGACTGTCCAGTTGTGATATCTTAATCTTAGCCAATTAGTGTAGGTAGGAAATGAAAAATATTAACTATGGGATCAGAATATTAAACAGCTTGGTAAGATGCAGTGGACATATTAACTGTGACTCCAATTTGCTAGCTAATGCCAGGTATTAGCAAAGAACTTGAGCAGGTGCTTAGGCTCATTCCATTGAATAGCATCTATAAAGTAATCACCAGTCTTCAGCTAGGGTACAGAATTGCAGGAGTCTAAGATAAACCAAACCTAGACTACCAGGTAGCAGAAGTCAGGGTGAAAACAGTAACTATGCTTGGTTTTACTGCTTTAGTGGCTTAAATGACACTTTGTTTTGTGTCACTGACACGGAACTCTTCCTGAGTACATTTCATAGCATTTTTCGCAAAAGTACTTAATGTAAAATTTCCATTCACAGAACAATTTACTGGAAGCCATTCCAGAAGAACTCTGTGGGTAGATATTAGATTCTGGATTAAAGTAAATTTCCTATGAGAAAGGACCTTTACCTTGAAACCACAAAGGCTGTCCAAGAATTAACTGATTTTGTTTCAACACTACATTGTACAAGAGATGATCTTGGAATAGTTAGAGTATATTTGAAAATAGCTGTTCTGATGCATTTTCCCTTCTAAAAAAGATTTTGAATGTCTTACCCAGATTCCAACTTGCTTTTGTTCTCCTTCTTGTTGATATTAGGTATTATTGCACATGACTTTTTCATCATGGCAATTATTTCATGGGTGAGATTACCTAGCAACTGTTGAAGATTTTAACATCCTCAGTAGGGAAGCAATGCAGAGCTCATTGTATCATTCGTAGAGTATATTCAGTGTACTTCTTTTATTGAGACGTTCTATATAATGTGTTTTTTCCACATTTACAGTCCCACTGAAACCAAAAGGATTGATCTTTCGTTTATTTTCCTGTGTAAATTTTATCAATGATTAATATATTTCTCTTTGCTTCCTTAGCTCTGAGTTCATATCTGTCACATTCAGTGTTGATGTTGTCTACACAGCACCAGCTTTGTGATTTATAGAACTTCCTCCTCCTATTCTTTCCCAAGAGGCAAGCGTGTCTTACATTCCCACAAGGGAGTCTTTAGTGCCAGATTACTTGTCATAAATAGAGCCAGTAGTTGAGTTATACTGACTTTATATAATTGAAAGAGTGAAACTGTTTTATGTAGAGGTAATTTTTCTAATTCACTGTTGTGCTCTGTTTATCTACAGAAATGAGTGGATTGACTCCTGAAGAGCAAATCATGTATGTATGCATCTGTAGATATTTGCACTTTCATATGTGTTTGCATATATACAGATATATCTACGTGTGTAAATCTGTCTATATATGTACATACATATATGTGTATGTGTATAAATGCAAAAATACACACACAGAGGCATTAATAATCTGCTCTTTCAGGAATTATTCCACTCTCATTTCTCTGTAGAGTACAGAGTTATATATATATGTGTGTGTATGTATATACATGTGTAGGTATGAATGCAACCACACCTAACTGATAAAAGAAAAAAACCAAAAGACATTTTTGAGAGGGTATTAGTCTGAAGGATTTATATAGGCCATCTGTACCAATGCCAGTGAGGCAGTGTGGGTTTTAGCCCACAGCATGTATACTGAATATGTCCCATCTTGCAGAAATCCTGAGAAAAAGATAAAGAAGTTTTGAAAAAAACATTGTGTTTACTTCTAAAATAATTTTTTACCTGGTAAGTTCCATGAGTTCCATGCTTTACTTAGTGTCATGAATCTGCTTTCTAGGATTCCAAAGGTGAGAAATTGTTATCTTAAAATGCTTTTAGAATAGGCACAAAACCAGTTGCACCCATTAGGAGTGCCCAGTGGTGAAGCCTCATGCTGGGAGCTTTTCCAGTGCCAGATGCGAGCTTTGTCTTTTCTACACAGAGCAGAGCTACCACTCCTGCTCACCTGTAGAGAGCTGTAAGGCTCTTTATTGTAGGGGTAATTCTCTCCCTCTTCTTCATCTCAGTGCAGGGGAATTAGGGGAAAGACCTTAATGGTATTCTCCCTGAAGCCGCTAAATGCTTAGGATGCCATCGTGCACCTAGGGGGGTAACATGCACATACACACGTGTGTAAATCTACATAGTAGCCCTCAGAAGGATGCCGGTATCTCGAGTGATGGATGGTGATGGGTGTGTGTATGTACTTGTGCAGCTTTTTACTGTCTTTAGAGCACGGCCAGCAGCAAGCTCTGGCATGACAGACCCAGCATGGAGGGAATGGCTGGCACAGGATCCCAGCTTCACAGCAGAGGCCCAGTTCTGGATGTAGCAGCAAGTAGACTGGTTCAGTAAACACACAGTGGGACTTTCCTGAGATTTCTGGGAGGCACGATTAAGTTTCCTTTGGCCATTACTCTCTGCCTGATAAGTACACTTACTTCTAAAAAACCATCAGTATGCAAAGCAGGACAGCCAAAAAAGTGGGCATTAAGTATGTGTTGCACAGCATATCACAGACAAATCTGTGTGTGAAAGTAATAGAACAGCATGATCCATACCTCCTGTTTGGCTGTCCAGAAACTGGTTTCTTTGGGGGGAAATCTTTTAAAGGTTGGAACAAAGACGTAACCTCTATACTTATTACTTGTATTTATTTTGTCTGGCAAGGTAAGGAAGTGTCTCTCTCTGCATTTGACAGTGATAAAGGGAATTTGTAAAATAAGTGCTGTCCCAAAGAGAGCGTGTTGTACAGTTTCAGGGTTTAGAACCATTGTGTGGTATTAAAAATATTTCATTGGTTTTACAAAGTTCAGCCTTAACAGAATTGTTTTCATTGACATTTTCAAATGAAAACAATCATGAAAGAAGTGAGAAAAACAAAACAAAACCACAATTAAAACCTTTCTAGCAGTGTTTAGAACATAAATTCAACAGGATTTTGGCTCGTCATTGTCATTATTATTAAAACATTGACATTATTATTAATATATAATCATGTTTGTTATAGTAGTGTCCCAGGACCAACCTAGACGAGGGACCTATTGTACTAGACAGTGTCCTAAACAAGAGGAACAGACAGTTTGTCCCACGGAGCTTACAGTTCAAACACTCGAGGCAGACAAAGGGTAGGAAAAGGAAGATGATGACTTCTGTCCCACATGGGGTCTCATTCTACCCCTTTCATTTTGCAGATCTAACTTCACATCTTCCACATCACCCCTTTGTAGTCTTCCATTTTCACCCCTGTGTGCAAAAGCTGACTGGAAGGACTGCTTGCTTTTTTGCCAAGCTGTTGTGAAGACCCCCTCCAGCTGTGGTAGACACAGAAAATCAGCTAACAGGCACCACCCAGGAAAAGGATCATATCTAGTCCAGCTCTGCCTCTACAACAAAGCCACCACTGTAGTTCATTCATACAGTGTTAAAGCTGAGTTTAAAAAAAAAAAAAAAAAGGAAAAATCCAGAATTACTTCAAATGTCATCCACATGTGGACTAACAAAGGCTGGTGAGGGCTTCTGTCACCTGTAGGCAGAGTCAACAAGGGGAGCCAGTGGCCCAGAGGCCATGGTGTTGTAGGCCACAGTTTCATCTTGAGGGAAACATAAGCCCTTAAGAAGCTTGCTGTAGGCTCCCCAATCAGAGGAACTAAAATTATCCATTTTCTTTTACAAGAGTGCAAGGCAAAAGGCTCCTTTATGCTTTCTGTATGCCATGCATGCTCATTTGTGGGACTGGCAGTTTTTAAATAGAGAGAGCAGCATTTGACTAGTTATTTTTATCTGGACTGTGACCTTTTAATTTGTCTCCCATTTCCCTCCCTCAGCTCCACACACCTGATCCTAAATAAAGACTCTGGGAGTCAGTTCCAGCCTCTGCTCTCCAATTCAAGTAATTGAGTCTTGTAAAGCAAGCTGCTACTTCCCCATAACAAATGAAGAGCTCCCACTCCCATATACTACTCCAGACAAGGGCCTTCTGTAATTTTTATCTACTGCATAACTCTGGGTCATATAAATAAAGGAAAAAACCCATATAATTTATATAATTCTCTAGCCAGAGTCTGATTGTGATTTGGATGAAGCACTGAGAAATATTGGGTTGTTCACAGGCTATATTTCATGGAATAGGATCAAATCAAAGCAGAGAATTTGAAAAGGAGAAAAAAAGCTCCAGGGATTCAGTACATTCCCAATCACTGGACTCCAGTCCCCGAACACAGCATGTCCATATTTAAATGGCTAATGTCACAGACTGCTAATTGTCTGGCAACACCTATTTTCTTTAGGGGGTTGACACAGCCTGATGAGTCTGCCAAACTATTTGAAAATCCCTCATGCAGGGAATGAAAGCTGTATTCCAGTACACAGGATCCCAGGAGGGTTGTGCTAACACCGATAAAAGCAAAACGAGAAAAAAGAAAAGGTAAATGAGGGGGCGATGTTTTGCCCGTGGAGCTTTTCCTAGTCCTCATGGAGAATGTACAACAAAGTTAGCAGTATGTGCTATTTCTAGCTTGTAGTTTATGAATAGGGCTTTCTTTCTGGCTCCTAAGTTGCCTTCCTTTTGCTGTCTGCGTGCTAAAACATCGGCAACCTTTTTCTCTTTCCACTCTGGGAGCAGACTTGGGGAAGGAGATGCAGTCCCATGGCTGTCAAGTAAATACAAAATTCACTCAAACGATGCAAGTAATTTCTTTGGTGTTGGACTGGTGCTTGCTCTTGCTGGTGGTGGCCTGGCTGGCTCTCCGTTTTGGTTTGCCTACCTTGTGTGTCCCATGAAGGCTGCGTGGGAGAGGCTGCCTGCACGCTGCTCCATTTGCACCTCGTCAGAAGGCTGGCGCCGAATGCCCAGATATTAACACACATCAGTACGTGATTATAGAAATGCTGGATCGCGTGTGTGGGGAATTCTGCTAGTTTGTTTCTCAGAATTTATATTTTGCCTGCCTTTGTGTAAGATTTCAAAAGCGGTTTGGCTGAATACATGGGGTTTTTTGTTTGTTTTCTCATTGCGTTGATTTTCTTTTCCAAGAGCTATTTTTTCTTTCAATAAATAACAACAAAGAAGACAGCCAAGGCCTACAATGCAGATGATCAGAAAGGATGATATTGTCATCCCATGTCAATCGGTTCCCGAGCCTGGTGAAATAAAAAGTCCCTATGGGAACGTCAGCGCTTCATCAAGACCAATTAGTGGAGATGCCGCTGCTTATGTTTAAGCATTAACGACTGGGCAGGGCTGCTTTTTGGAGTGCCTGACACTGGCATGGAACAAGGCACCGACCTAATTACTCCTCTACAAGAGTAGAGAATGCCTCGTGAATGCCTGCTTGGCAAGGATGTCTCATTAAGGGGAAAAAGCCCACCACAAGCACTCCTAGAAACAAAAATTAAAATGATAGGTAACCTGCGGCCATGAGACTTACTTCATGGATGTGGGAAATAAAGAGGAAGTGCTATAAGGTGGAGTAGGACATATTTGTTGTTTATTTCCTAAATCCATCTATTTGTTGGTCAATAAGAAGTATGTGAGACAAGATGTAAACAAGCGTTGTTGGAGAACGGGGAAATACATTACCAGCTTGGTATTAATTTAAATAGTATTTGAAGGGCATTCCCATAGCTGCTGTTTGATGGGAGTTGTTTTGTTATTCTATTCCTTCAGGATTTTCAAACTTGCTGAGGAAAAGAAGCATTTGGTAGACTTGGGTGAAGAGTTGGTAATAGGGACCTTACAATATGTAGCTTAAATATGATCAAGAAGCAGTCTGGTTTCCCAGTTCAAGTGTTGATTAGAGGATTTTCAGTCATAATAGTTTTGCTAAAACTAAACCAGAAGAGTGAAGGGAAGCAGCTGTTCAGATGCTTTTCTCCTGAGCAGTTTTGTTCATTGCTGAGTTTTAGTTGCTTCTCTCAGTTTTACCTTTATTTTTCTTCTCCTCTGAAAAGTGCCAGCAAATATCAGAATTTCAAAGTGAGTTACCTAATTGTGATTTATGAGATAAATCACATGTTACTACTTCTTTTCTTTGCCTGGATGAGCACATACTCCTTAAGTACTGAGGTCCATTATTCATCCAAGGAGTGGGTGCAGCACAGATATCTACATGTCAGGCTTTGCCCAAAAGGCACATTTCAGGCAAGCTAGCCCTGAAAAAGCATTTGCTTAGTAGTGCAAGAACAGTTAAGCTTTCTAGGTAAAGAGGGATCTAGTGTTTGTCTGGATGGCAGATGTTGCGTTTCTTGAGATATGCCCTGTTTTGATAGTTACAATCACAAAATGCTGAGTTGTCTAGCTGATTTATGGATTGAATGCAGCCTTCTGAATGATTATATGGCTGCCAAATGATTTTGACCTACGTATTTATTGCTCAAGTCTGGCCCTTTACCTTACTCCTGCTTTGCCTATCTTACTGCACAGGATGGCAGAGAGAGATGAGATGAGATGAGAGAGAGAGATGAGTTCACCAGCTGCACAGAAGAGTACCTACTGCCTGCTAACGTGTAGTTGGCCTGTAGCAGCGCTTCTTAAAAGCTGCAAAGCTTACTGCTACTTCTTAAATGCTACAACTTGAGTTTCTCAGCCTGCCTCTCAAAGAGAATCACATCTTTTCCTCTCAAAAACTGGGATACAGCTTTTCTCCTTCATTGAGTTCAATGGACAACCCATGCACACAGCAGGTCCTAAACTCAGCTATTTCAAACCTCGCTTGCTTTCAAAGGCAAACAAGCACAAGGCTCTTTTTTGTTTTGTTTTTGTTTTTATTTTGTTTTATTTTGTTTTTAACTGTTACCAGGGCTCTAGCAGATGTTGATGCTGCAGATGCAGATTTACAGGAATAGGGGCTGTACTTTCCTGGGCATTACTTGCTTCCCTTGCTTGCAGTACAGCTACACATCCCCTGCTCCCAGTGGTGTGATCACCCTCTGTGTGGCTGAGAGACAGTTGTGGGTCTCAAGGAGTCTTTCTTTCTGTGGCTCTTTTCCTTGCTGATCTCTGAGTGAATGGCATCACAGTTATGCCTTGATTTGCCCCATAGAAAATAGTCTAAATGTTTATACCCTGTGCCAACATGCTGTGAGACCTTCTCATGTAGCTGCGAAGTCTGGCAGCTTCAAGGGCAGTGTCTTACAAACTTTGGTTTGGTTGGACTCTTGCTTCTATTGCTACTCTGATACAGTCATGGATAACTGTAGATTTGTTCAAGCTAGTCAGGTTTCTCAGGGAGAAATGGAGAAGTGAAGGATCCAGAATCTGCAATATGTACACCTCTGATCTGTGTGCAGCAGCAATTGCAGCAGTTAAATATTCAGCTGCTAACTCAGTTTCTTACTGTACCTGACTCGCCAGAATACCCTATAATGTAATGTAGACTAGAATTGCACCAAAAGCCGGTTATTTATTCCGTTTTTACACAGTTTTCATTCAGAATTAACTTCTATTGACTTCAATTGGAGTGTAGCTTCAGAAAGAAAGAAAGAAAGAAAGAAATTACAAACCACTTCAGAATTTTGCCCTATATGTTTCCTTCAAAGCAAGACTTCTGAGTATAACCAATTAGGCAGGAGGCAGAAAGAGAAAGAAAGTGTAAGGGAAGTACAAAAGGGTAATTGCATTGTTGTACTAGAGCTTGCTGTTAAAGATACATAGGAATTGCTGTGGCACAACTCATTAAAAACTAATTGTCTTATGTAATAATATTTTGTAGTTCCATAGCAGTAAAGGATCAGCTAAGGATCTTGGAGCCCTCTGCAGGCACCACCTTATTCTGGCAGTCCCTTCTGTGAGATGCATATCAGAATCATTCAGGTTGGAAGAGACCCTTGGGATCATTGAGTCCAACCATCAGCCCTACTCTACAAAGTTCTCCCCTCCACCATATCCCACAACACCACATCTAATTGGCTCTTATGTATTCTCTCTTCTTTCTATAGGCAGGGAAATTGAAATGATCAGGCAAAATGACTTTTTCACAATTGCCTGTTGGGACTGAGTTAGATCTGGGGTCAGAGCTGAGAACAGTTTGCTTTCACTTTGTCTTACTTCTATCATATAACCTTTCCCCTTTTCCTTCTGCTTTTTGCCCAGTCATCTTCTAGAGAAGCATTGCAGTGAGAAACAGAGAGAAACATTGCAGTAGAAGGAAATGTGCCACTCAACTGCTGATGAAATTAAGGCAAAGTGGTTAGTAAACCCTGTGGAGAGTGCAGTTTTGGATAGTCCACTGTGAAAACAAAATGATATATTGAGTGGGCACTTGCAGAGTTCTCTCTTCTGTTTGGTACTCCGAGTATTTTCATTCTTGGGCTGCAGGATGGTAGAGAATATACACCTATGAAGTCTGCAAGCCTCTCAAAATTGAGACATTGCATGTGTTGTGAAGATCAGGAATACAATGCAGGACGATTCTGGAGAATTAAAAAGGTGGCTTGAAATGTAGTATACGGTTTAATGGTGCAGAAAAGGGGTCCTTAGGCATTATAACTTCTCACTAGCCAACCTCCAGTCAACAGTCTACTGTTTTTGCAAAGCAGTTGTGGTGTCTCTTAAAAAGCAAACATTTGGCATTTATAAAGATGTATGGCCTGTGAGATATATTAAGTAATTGTCTGATAATTCTGCCAATTAGTAAAAACTCTTGAAGTTTTGAACACTGCTTTTCAAAGATGCGAACCATGAGGAGAGAACTCAGAGGATGGCAATGAAAAAAATCATGTTTAGAGAATTTGTCTCTCAGAGAAAAGTTGGAGTAAAAATGTTTGAAAGCAAACATGAGTCTGCAAATAGATAAAGGTGGGCAGGACTGCGTGTGTAGTGGACAGGACAAGACAGATCTCAGACCTGATTTTCTAACAATAATGAAGTACTGTAACTCTTGGGAATGTCACATTTCCCTGCACTCTGAGTGGAGGTGGACCAGATGAACTTCTTAAAGCTACTGATGATTTACTATATGCCCATGCTAGTGTCTGTACAGGTAGTTAGGTGTGTTCTTTGAACAGGTGATTATTTGCAGGGAGTAGTCATAAGGATACTGGACAAGCAAGTCACACTAACTGCCTATGTTTTAATTTGTTTTGCCATCAGGTCAAACTGGGAGGAGAAGCCCCAAACTCCAGTGTAATCCACATAGCCAAGGGCAGTGATGGCAGCAGTAGCAGCTGGAAGAGTGTCGGTAGCAAGTGTGGAACCAAATGCCACCTTCTGGATTTTGCCAACTCTGAGCGGCCACTGGTGGTCAACTTTGGTTCAGCTACCTGACCACCGTTCACCAGCCAGCTGTCGGCCTTCAGCAAGCTGGTGGAGGAGTTCTCTGGTGTGGCTGACTTTCTGTTGGTCTACATTGATGAGGCTCACCCGTCAGATGGCTGGGCTGCCCCTGGAATCTCTCCCTCTTCTTTTGAAGTTAAGAAACACAGGAACCAGGAAGATCGGTGTGCAGCTGCTCACCAGCTCCTAGAGCGCTTTTCCTTGCCACCTCAGTGCCAAGTGGTGGCTGACTGCATGGACAACAATGCCAACGTGGCCTACGGGGTTTCATTTGAGCGAGTGTGCATAGTGCAGAGACAAAAAATCGCCTACCTTGGAGGCAAAGGTCCCTTTTTCTACAATCTGCAGGAGGTTCGGCTCTGGCTGGAACAAAACTTCAGCAAAAGATGAAATCCATTCCCTACAGAAGCTATGACAACAGATGTGTCCCTTTAAGATGATGTAAAAGGGAAAAAAAAATAGAGAAATAAAAAATGCCGGTTTGAATAAGACCTTTCAGATGATTGCAGGAGAACACACTTGATAGCAAAGTCAAATGAACGTGAACTAGGAAAAGAAAATGAAAAAACCCAACTAACTCCACAGGAACATTATTATATGAAAAAAAGTACCACTCCTGCACTTGCTATGGGACAGAAGAGATGAAGAGGCTTCTGTGAAAAGGTGCTGCTGGCGAGCAGGAAGAGCGGTGACCCAGGAACCTGTCTCATAGTGGCCCTGGGGTGAGCCAGAAGCCTTTCTGCTTGGAAGGCAACCCATGGAAAAGCAATGCCATGCATTTTTATCAGAGATGCTTCTTTAGCCTCCTGTAGCCACCGCAAGCCACCTGGGAGGAGCCAGGGGGCTTGCAATTACTTTGCATAGAAATACAGTGGAGTGTGGCAATTGTCCTCAGATTTTATTGTTCAGAGACTACAAGAACCACCATACAATGCATCGTGCATGCAGACTGGGTGTGCAAATCAAAATTAAACATTGTATGCTGGTATTTGTAGTCCCTGAATGCCTCTGCACAGCATGTTAACTATGTAATTCTATCTATATGTTTGTACCCAGTATGCAGGCCCGTGCCTGCTTAGAAAGATGTTAAAATCTATGGAGTTGGACCAAAAAGACAAAGGTGATCCAATAAGCCTGTTACAATTTGAAAGCTAAAAAGCCTGGACTATTTGTAACAAAACAGTAAGAACCTCCTAGAGCGTGCATCATGAGACCCAACTCAGCTGATGCCAACCAAGCCTCAGTTCTCAGAGCTGACAACACACATTTATCCATATCCTCTGGTTCTCTTCTCTATTTCTTTACTCACCTTGATCTCCTTCTGTCTAGAAATAGGCTTAAAAGTAAAATTTCATTTTTAGCTTTTTGAAAAATAACTTATATCTCTCTTTATTTTTATTTTACATAATGACCTTACAGATGTATTTGGGGGATGGGGAAATGTATACACAACTTTACCTCATTTAAATGGAAACCTATCCTGTCATTTACCCTGTTAAATGTAGCCATGCTGCCTTTTGCTATCTGCTTAACTGCCACTAGTTTATAGCTAGGTTAGCTTGTCTGCAGGTGAAGCTGTTTGCAGCCTCACAATTGATTAGCTGCAGTTCTGCTGCCAGGTGAGGTGATAGTCTGTTTCATTGTTGTTTTCAAAAGCCTTCCCAGAAAACCAGGGTGGACGAATAGTGTGAATTAATGTAAGTGCAAAAGATGGCAGAATTTTCATACAAATGGGTTTGAGGAATTACTAGCAATGTTTAAAGAGATAATGTCAACTTAGTATACATTAAGTTTAGGTATTTCTAAAACTAAAATGATTGAATCAAGGCTGATGAAAAAGCAAGTTTACAATGAGCTAACCCATTAGAGTTGATAAATGAAAACCTGGAAGTTGATGGCCTGTCCAAGTTTTCTCTCAACATTGGCAGAAACGTGAAACAGATAAAAATGGGGTAAGTGGCAAAAATCAAATCAGTTCTTTTAATTTCTCATCTTGCCAGTTGTCAGGAACATGATGTATTAGTACTAACACAGGAGAGAACAGAAAATATATACATAAATATCTTCATTTTCACATTATCCCTTTAATATTGTGTATTTCTTCTTGCTTGGCTGCTGGTCAACTTAGCCAATGTACAAGCATTCGGAAATGTATTTTCAAGCACAGATCTGAAATAATGACAGTAGCGTGAGTGATTTCTCCCATATTCAGGTTCATGCTTCCCGTCCTTCTCGCATTTTCCTCCACGCAGAGTTAAACATATACACACACACGCACTTACACAGTTTTGTAATGAGTACCAGAGAAGGGTGTTAAGAATGGTCTTCAGATGGTCTAATGAGCCCTGCTTCTCAGAAGGTGCGTGTCTGTGTATGAATATATCATAAGACCAATAATAATAATTATTCTGTTCTCCCATTCATTAATGTTACTGTAACACATTGCTCGGTGTGGAAGGCTGTTACATATTTTCATGACTAACCAGGACGTATAACTGAATTTTTTAAACCTAATTACATAGAAACAGTAACGTAGCCAAACTATGTGGTTTATTTAATCCAGTGTCCTACCTCTGACTGTATCAGATGCTTCAGGGGAAGGTGCAATAATTTATTCTGGAATTTTCATTAGCCTCAGCCCTTATTAGTTTTGTCTTGTCTAATGCAATATCATTGTTGTCTCATCATCCTTATGAGAAGCTGATCTGAGTTTTGAGACCTAAATATTTCTTGAGATGAGGAATATTAAAATCAAAAGCCATCATGTTTAAGAGCAAATAAAAACAGATGTCTTTTTCAGATTTAAATTGGCTGCTTTTCAATGTCACTCTCATCCCTTACTCTTGTGTGCTTAAACAGTATAAAGAGGAGAGATCCCAATTTTTCTTCTGAATGTCAGTAATTATATATTCTATATAGAAATACAGTTTTAATTTGTTTCTTAAGCTAAACAACAATTCTTATGCAGGTTCATATTCTTTGCCTGTCTCAGATCCTCGTCTGTTTTCACTACGCTGTCCTTTTACTCAGGTGATTAAGCTGTAGACATTACTCTAAGTGAAAATATGTATTGGTATATTCAGCACGGCATCTTTTCCTTATTACATCCTATTCTTCAGTCATCTGAAACTTTATTAATCTATAGCAACTCCGTAGCCCTTGTAAAACTTGTAAGTCTTTTCTTTCTCTCTTCTTTTCCCCATCATACAGTTGGAGTCTGAACTGTTTATCCGGGAAATGCTAGCCAAATGTTTAGCACAGCTGTTGAAACATACCCTTAGCTCGGAGGAGAGTGTCTGAGTGAGGCAAAGGGGTATTAACTAACTCAGAATTACTATCTAAAGTTACAGTTATTTTTCAAGGCCATTTTCTCCTTCCTTTTGAACTTCCATTGTTTTGTCTTGCTCTTCGTAGATGCCTGTTCATCACACAGTATAAAGGAATTATAACATTGGCTCCTGTAAATGGGAAATCCACAAGGATTTTCCACAAGAAAAAATACACAATAACTTCATTTCTTTCTTGGCAACTTGAATGCATTACCATGCCCAAAACATAAAGATAATTCAGCCTCACTGATTATCAAGACTGTAATACATTTTGCAAATCCTTAAATTTCCCCAGAAAATTTGTGGACAGAAAGCAGTGGAAGTAACTCAAAGACAAATGGACATAGAAGAAAAAAATATCTTTTGTAAGTCGCTGATAGACATACAAGCTCTTCATTTTTTTGTTGACAAAATAAAAACTTTTCTAGAAGTGCTTTAAAATTCAACTTCATGCACTGTCCTCAGTTATTGATAGAAGAGGCCAGATGTCAGATACCTAAAATTTTTGTAACAGTGGTTTTTTTTGAGT